>JAVJIF010027747.1:0-81876 GCA_038442645.1 Agave tequilana
AAAACACATCCTGATGTGCTTTTTTGATCATCTATATATCCGCACCAATCACTGTCGGAGTAACCCACCAGTTTATATTCATGTGTCTCCGAGTAAAATAACCCAAGTGATACAGTTCCTCGAATGTATCGAAGAATCCTCTTGATAGCCTTCAAATTGTGAGTATTCGGTTCCTCCATGAACCGACTCATTATCCCGACACTATATGCAATGTCAGGCCTTGTGCATGTGAGATACCGTAGGCTCCCAACTAAGTTCCGGTATTTGTTTGCATCCACTCGATCTCCTCATCAAATTTGAGAGTTTCGCACCAAGTTCCATCGGTGTTGCTAACGGTTTGCAATCTTCCATCTTGTTTTTCTTCAAAATGTCTTTGCATACGCCTCTTGGGACACAAATTATTCCAATTTTCCTTGCTTAACCTCAAGACCAAGAAAATACTTCATCAGCCCCAAATCTGTCATCTCGAACTCCCGAGTCATCGCTTCTTTGAAGTCTTTTATCATCTCCTCATTATTCCCCATGAATATGAGATCATCAACATAAAGAGCAACAAACAGCAAGTTACCTTTTTCCTTCTTCACGTATAATGCATGCTCATGAGGACATTGCATGAACCTGTTCCTTTGAGGTAGGTGTCGATTCGGGTATTCCATGCTCGCGGCGCTTGCTTCAGCCCATATAGTGCCTTCTTTAACTTCAACACTTTTTTCTCCTTCCCGGCTTTCATGTATCCAGGAGGTTGCTCCACATATACTTCTTCTTCAAAGCACACCATTTAAAAATGCTGACTTCACGTCCATTTGATAGATTGGCCACTTGAATTGTGCTGCTTGGGATATAAGAAGCCGAATTGTCTCCATCCTCGCGACTGGAGCAAAGACTTCATCATAATCAACCCAGCCTTTTGTCTATAGCCTTTTGCTACTAGACGTGCCTTATATCTTTCTATCTCACCTTGGGCATTCATCTTTTTCTTATACACCCATTTTACTCCTATGGGTTGATGTCTTTTCGGCAGCTCCACCAACTCCCAAGTTTCATTTCTTTCAATAGCACTTATTTCTTCATCCATCGCGGCTTGCCATTTCTTATCTCTCAGCTTCTTCAAAAGTGATATTCTCAGCATCCGCTAGAAGACATACCAAGTGTATCTTCGCTTGTTGCGTATAGATCTGCAAGCTTGCATCTTCGGTTGTCTTGGTTCTCTTCATCATCAGATGAGAGAGGTGTTTGTTCTCTGTTGATTATCGGTGCAGAGGTGATCTTCTATTTCTTCCTCCTGCGCACCTCTTTTTGTTGTTCCAATCCCATGCGCTTTCTTCATTCACTGCACATCTCGGCTTACAACCACCTTTTCTTCGATCGGGTCGAATAACTTGAAAGCTTTTGTCTTCTCGTCATACCCGATGAACACGTACTTCTTACTCTTTTCATCTAGCTTGGTTCTTCTTTGATCCGGTACGTGCGCATAGGCACACTACCGAATACTCTCAAATGTGATACGGCTGGTTTTCGTCCGCTCCAAACTTCCTGGGGTGTTTGATCTCCATCTTCGCATATGGGCACCGATTTTGCACATACACAGCACATTGCACGCTTCTGCCCAAAATTCTTTTGGCATGTTTTTGCTCTTCAACATCGACCGAACCATATCAAGAATAGTCCGGTTTTCCTCTCGGCCACACCATTTTACTGAGGTGAGTATGGTGCAGTCAAGAATCTTCTGATTCTTGTTCCTCGCAGTAGCTTTTGAAAGCAGTTGACATGTACTCTCCGCCTCTGTCCGATCGTAAGGCCTTGATATAAAGACCAGTTGTCTTCTCTACTTGCATCTTGAATTTCTTGAACACCTCGAGTGCCTCGGACTTTTCTTTCATGAAGTAAACCAAGTCTTCCTTGTGTAGTCGTCAATAAAGGTGATAAAGTAGCTCTTCTCACTGAATGACTTAGGTGTGATCGGGCCACATATATCGGTATGTACCAACTCGAGAGAACTCCTTGCACGATATTCCGCCCTTTTCTGAAAAGTGTTCCTTGTTTGCTTGCCAAGTACACACCCTTCGCAAAATTTCTTGGTGTAGTCCATATCTGGTAACCCGTGGACCATATGCTTCTTTGCTAATTCTGTTAGGCCGCCATAATGTAAGTGTCGAACTGCAAGTGCCACAACGAGACTTTGTCATCCATGTTGACTTGCAAGCACCTTTCTCGCACACTTCTCAAGTTGAGTTTGAACATCCGATTCTGGCCATCTCCACTCGTGCAAGTAACCGGCCTCCTTTGTCTTTCAAGTGTAACATTGATCTTTCATGAAGATCGAATATCCCTTCTCTAATAGTTGGCCCATGCTAAGGAGATTACTTTTCATGTTAGGCACATAGTAGACATCCTCAATTGTCCCTTCTTTGCCATCCTTTGAGAAAAGCGTATTTTCCTCGGCCTTTGACTTGAACCTTCGACGCATCTCCAAATGACACGTGCCCATCTTCTATCTCTTGGATCTCCATAAAGAGATGTTTGTGCCCACTCATGTGATTGCTATCGCCTGTATCGAGATACCAGACCGAGTCGCTATCAGGAATAATGTTTTTATAGGCCATCATGAGAACACCATCGTCTCTTATTCTCTTCCGTGACTAGTTTCGCATTTCTCTTCTCTTTTTGTCGGAGTAGCACTCTTTTGCGTAGTGTCCATATTTGCCGCATTTGTAGCACTGGACATTTTTGACGATTTGACCGGCCACCTCTACACGACCGCGTCCTTGACCACGCCAATTTTGTTGGATCGGCTGGTCCTTTCTTTCGAGTTGTCTCCGCGTCCGCAGCCTCTACCGTGACCACGACCTCTACGGTCGCGTCCTCGACCACGCCAGTTTTGCTGGGCATACATCGTCTTGTCCTCCTTGATAGTTGCCTTAGATTGTAAGGCCTCTTCGAGCAGATCTTGTTTCTTCTTCTTCCGTTGCTCATGCTCCTCAAGAGAACCGGCGAGATCATCTATGGTCATCTCCTCCAGATTCTTCGACTCCTCAATTGCGCATACAACATTTTCGAAATTCTCGGTCAATGACCGCAGAATCTTCTCCACGACCCTTGAATTGGTTATGGTTTCTCCATTGCGTTTGAGTTGATTTACCACCGTTTGTACACGCGTGATGTAGTCAGATACTCCTTCTGACTCCTTCATTTTCATGGCCTCCAATTCACCTCGTAGAGTTTGAAGCCGCACTTGTTTAACACGGTCGGCGCCTTTGAAGACTTTTTGCAAAATCTCCCATGCCTCCTTCGAAGTTGCCGCACTAGCAATCTTCTCGAATCCCGACTCATCTACCGCTTGGAATAAGAAGTAGAGAGCGGTCTTGTCTTTCGTGCGCGTTTCTTTCAACGCCTTTAACTGATCGGCGTCATGTTATCAGTAGTAGCCGGCTCTGTGTAGCCATTCTCAACTACTTCCCATGCATCTTGTGCACCAAGCAACACCCGCATCTGAATGCTCCAATTGTCATAGTTCGTCTTTGTGAGGCGTGGTAGCGGCATCTGCCCCAGCGGTGTAGGCTTTTGTCCCAGCGGTGTACTCCCAGAATTTGCCATGGCTGTCACCGACGGTCTTCACCTTCAGCACTTGTCTTCGCTTTCGGTACTTAGTTTCGCCTTCGCACTTAACTTCGCCTTCGGCAACTTGTCTTTGCCTTGCCTTTAGTACTTGTACTCACCTTCGCCTTCAGCACTTGTACGAAGTGGTAGGGGGCGTTCTCTCAAGCTTCAAGCTTCAAGCTTCACAATGGATCACCTCCCAAAGAAGCTTCAAGCTTCACCTGCTTCAAGCTTCAAGCTTCACAATGGGAATCACCTCCCAAAGAAGCTTCAAGCTTCACCTTGCTTCAAGCTTCAAGCTTCACAATGGGAATCACCTCCCAAAGAAGCTTCAAGCTTCACCTTGGCTCTGATACCAATTTGTTAGCACAAGAAGAACTAGAAATATGAGGAGGAGGAGCAAGGAGCAAGAACACAAAATTTTTTCTATCAAATTCTTGCTTATTCTTGCTTCTATTTTCATTCAAGGATGACAGCGCTATTTATAGACTCCTAATGACTCTTGAGATTCCACACACATTGAAATTTCACACACAAAGACTCTTAGACTTCCTCACAATGACTCTTGGATTCCACACACATTGGAATTCCACACACAAAGACTCTTAGACTTCCTCACAATGACTCTTGGGATTCCACACACATTGGAATTCCACACACAATGACTCTTGGAAATTACAAACTACATAATGCAATTGACCTCTCATCTCCTTAATTAATATTGTATTGGGAACTCCAAGGGACTTTGTTTGAGTTTATCTTTCAACAGGTTTTCCATTAAACTGATGGGGACCAAGAGTGATGGGGACATCTCTCCAGGATTGCGATTCTACACCAGGAGGCGTCGTCGCACACTTTCAGTTTGGTTCGATTAGGGCTGGAAATTCAATTTAGCTATTTTTCCCTTTTATTGTAATTTTTATTTATTTGACAGTTTTCTTTTTAGTCCCATATCGGTTATAATGGGATCTTTCTGTTGATGTATGCCTATTTAAGGTCAAAACTGGTATTGTTATGGATAGTTTTTGGAATGAATGAAAATTGCTTTTAAACTTTGTAGCCTGTGTGTTTTGGGTGAGAAACCCTAGGGAGAGAATCCCGCTCGGTTCCCCATCATCTTAGTATCAGAGCTTAAATTCCTGATTTCTTCCAAAACACAAAAAAAAAAAAAAAATCCACAACAAAATTCCTCTTCCAAAAAAAAAAAAAATAATAATAATAATTTAAAACCCTATTTTCTTTTCCTCATCCATTATAAAACGAAATCCTTTTCTTTCCCTGCCCACGAGCACGCCGCCTGGTTCCCCATCATCAAAATCTCAGATCACGGCTGCTGGTGTGGTTGCGTGTGTGAAGTTCAAATGACACTCTAAATCCCCAATTAGAATTCCAAATCAGATCTGATTTTGAATTGATCAGAGGCCGAAGAAGCCAAAGAAGAGCATAGGTGGAGCTTATACTGAAGATGAAGGTATTGTCGAAGATGAAGGAATTTTTCTCTGTGTTGTTGCTTGTCGAAGGCAGGGAGGGGATCTCCTATGGCATTGAACTGCAAGGTTATCAGAGAGGCAAGCCCAAGGTGTTCCTGAAAGCTGGGCAGATGTCTTTGATGGCGGAACTGGGAGATGGCAGCCTGTGAAGCTTTGGAGGGAGCCCAAATCAATTGACATTAATCTTGGGCTCTGCTCTGTTGAGGGCAAGGGAGGTCGCGGTTATGATCCAACTACGATGACGGAGGATCAAGCAGCGCGATGCCAGGAGAAAAGGGGTCGACGACACTTCGTGCGGTTGGCGCGATCAGATCTTGATCTGATCTAGATGTTGATCAGATCTCGATGGTGAGATCGGTAGCAGCGCCGATCGGAGTCGATGGCGGGCACGTGGACGATGGTGGTGAGCGTCTGTCGTTAATGAAGAGGAGAAGGGATTTTGTTTGAGAGGGGAATTTTGTTTGAGAGAACGACAGAAGCTCCTGTTATGAGGCTTCCAGATTTCACGAAAGTTTTTGAAATTACTTGTGATGCCTCAGGCGTTGGGATAGGTGGTGTTTTGAGTCAAGAAAAGCATCCCGTTGTCTATTTAGCGAAAAGTAAATGATACTAAGCAACGGTACTCTACTTACGATAGGAGTTCTATGCGGTAGTGTAAGCTCTGTGTTATTGGCGTCATTACTTGTTACCGCAATTCGTCATTTATTCAGACCATGAAGCCCTTAAGTATCTAACTCTCAAAAGAAGTTGAATTCGAGGCATGGTAGGTGGGTAGAATTCCTTCAAGATTACACCTACGTCCTCAAGCATAAGGCCGGGGTGAAAAATAGGGTCGCTGATGCTCTTAGCCATCGTCGCGCTTTACTTTCTGTCATGAGTACAGAAGTGGTTGGTTTCGAGAAGATCAAAGATACTTATGAGTCCTGTCCTGATTTTGGAAATATATACACTGTTTTAAGGGAAGTTTGACTCATGAGATTGATGGTTTTCTTCTGCAAGACGGATATTTGTTTCGCTCTCGTCTGTTGTGTATCCCTCGTACCTCATTGAGAGAATTTCTAGTGTGGGAATTACACGCAGGGGGACTTGCTAGACACTTCGGCAAAATAAAACAATTGAAGCTGTCGAACATTGTTTTATTGGCCGAGCTTAAAAAGAGATGTTGCAAGGCTTGTTAGTCAATGTCGTACATGTCAACTCGCCAAGCAACGAAAATAAATACTGGTCTCTACACCCCTCTACTAGTTCCTAACTGTCCTTGCAAGATGTCAGTATGGATTTCGTGCTGGGTTTACCAAAAATAGCAAGGAAGCATGATTCCATACTTGTAGTTGTAGACCGTTTTTCCAAGATGGCTCACTTCTTGCCATGTTCCAAAACGTTGGATGCATCTCGGGTTGCTACAATCTACTTTGATGAAGTGGTTAGGCTACATGGACTACCCAAAACAATTATCTCAGACAAGGATGTTAAATTTACGAGCTACTTTTGAAAAATCTTGTGGCATAAAATGGGAACTAAACTTCAGTTTTCTACGGCCTTCCATCCACAAACTGATGGCCAAACTGAAGTAGTCAATAGAAGTCTTGGTAATCTTCTACGATGTTTAGTGGGTGAGAATCTTAGAGCATAGGATCTTGTGTTACCTACTGCTGAGTTTGCATACAACAGTTCTGTCAATAGAACCATAGGCATGAGTCCATTTGAGGTAGTGCATGGTTATCAACCTAGGCAACCTATAGACTTAATTCCCATGGTACCCCATCATACTAAGATGTCTGAGTCAGCTGCATCATTTGCATCACACATTCATGACTTGCATAAGGAGATCAGCAATCAAATTCAGAAAAATAATGCAAACTATAAAGTTTATGCAGATTTGTATAGGAAAGCACATGAGTTTAACGTAGGAGACTACGTGATGGTTCAGATTCAACAGAAATGTATCCTCCGGGTACCGTGAAGAATTGCACGCACGTAGTGCGGGGCCATTCAAAATTTGAAGAAAATTAATTCAAATGCATATGTGGTAGATCTCTCACCGGATTTGACATTAGTCCTCTTTTAATATTGAAGATTTGATTGCTTATAAAGGGCCCAATTTTTTCCCCGATAATCTTTTATTGGATAAGCCTTCCCCGTGCCACCTCCTGAGAGACCCTTATTACCTCCTCTTCCCAAATACATCCAACCCATATGGCAGATCAAATTGATAAAATTATTGATGATCAGATTGTCTCTACTAGAGATGGTGATTACCACAGATTTTTGTTCGTTGGAAAGGACTACCTGATTCTGATAACACTTGGATTAATCGAGAGGAACTCCAACGGTTGGACCCTGATCGTCTGGAGCATTATGAAAGCCGTGGGGGTTCACGTTTGACAGAGTCGAGTTTTCCCAACCCGAGGGAATGATGGGGACATCTCTCCAGGATTGCGATTCTACACCAGGAGGCATCGTCGCACACTTCAGTTTGGTTCGATTAGGGCTGAAAAAATTCAATTTAGCTATTTTTCCCTTTTATTGTAATTTTTATTTATTTGACAGTTTTCTTTTTAGTCCCATATCGGTTGTAATGGGATCTTTCTGTTGATGTAGGCCTATTAAGGCCAAGACTGGTATTGTTATAGATAGTTTTTTGAATGAATGAAATTGCTTTTAAGCTTTGTAGCCTGTGTGTTTTGGGTGAGAAACCCTAGGGAGAGAATCCCGCTCGGTTCCCCATCAAAGAGACAAACCCATATCTCTAATAAGCTTCCTCAGAGAAAAGTAAATGATTCACAGAAATTTTTTATTTTCACCTTCATGTTCATGAATGCACCAAGGACTGGTATTTACTATTAGGATTATGACTGGAATACGTTATGAAGGTGGATGAAACTTTGAAGATCAAAGAACGGACGTGCACAAGAAGTTGTGCACAGTATTAGTCGACTTATCTTTAGTATAGTCGACTAATGATAAGAATTAGTCGACTTATACATTGGTATAATCAACTGATCTTGCAAACAGAGAGTAAGGGTCTCGGATTTTTTATAGATTAGTCGACTTATACTCATATATAGTCGGCTAATAGACATGATTAGTCGACTTATACATTAGAATAGTAGAACTAATATCGGGCCTAGCCGTTTTCTTTTCTGTATCTGTTTCCAGTTTGAGTTGGATTCGAGTTTCCTTTCCTCTGAGACGATGATTGTTCATATTGATGGAGTTTGTATAGTAATAAGATAATCCTATGGTCTATAAATAGACCCTTGGGGTTGCCCTTCAAAGCATTCAATGTTACACAATAAAAAAGAGAGATTCGTGTGAGAAGTTTTAGCCATAAGGGTTTACTGTTCTAGATAGTCATCAAAGAGCTTGTAATCTTCTTAACCAGAGGTGTAGTATTTCTTATTGTACTCTCTCAAAGTTTCATAAAAATTTTCCCTTCTTTCATGGATGTACACACGATCTGTTTGATCGGTGGAACTACGTTAAATTGTGTGTTGACTTTTTATACTTCAGAATATCTTCTTCTTTCTCTTTTCTTCTCGTTGCTTGTCAATCTTGTGTTGTTTCCGTTGCGCCACTCACCGATTGGTCGTGGGGTCAATTTTTTCACAACAATTGGTATCAAAGTAAGGCAACGTAAAAATGTCTATGATCAAGTTCGATGATAGAGTCATCAATTTAGCAGGTGATATATTAGAATGAACACCATCTTAATCAGAGCGGGTTGAAGAAAGCACTATTCGAAAGGGAGAAAAAGCCTCAAGATATGAAGGAAGAAATTTGGCAGAAGGTGGATGAGAAAACCTTGAGAGCTATTCATCTTTACTTGCAGACGAGGTGTTGGATGAGTTTTCTACAGAGAAAATAGCATCCTTGTTATGGGAGTGACTTTAGGACCACTATCTGAAGTCATTAGTGAATCAGTTGATTCTAAAGCAACATCTCTTTCTTCTCCGCATTATGAATGTACACCTATCAAGTCTCATATTACAGAATTTTTCTCTATTATTAATGATTTAGATAAGATAAGGTTAAAATAGAAGATGAGAATCAAGCACTTCTATTACTGTGTTCTTTACCTTATTCATATAAGAATTTAGGGAAGCTATCATCTATAGAGGCAAATCAACTATCCCGATCAATGAGGTCAAGGAGCATCTGCTCAATAAGGATAAAATTGACAACCAGTTGACGGGTGAGTCTCATCGTGATGATTCCGGGTAAGTTCACTTTTCAAAGAGAAAAAATAATAATAAAAGTTTCATGTGTAACCTAAAACACAAAAATTTGGTGTGTGACTGGTGTTACAAGAATGGGCACATTAGAGCTGATTGTTGGACACGAAAGAAGAAACAACCAGATGTAAATTCGTTGAACTGGCTGAAGAGGATGAAGATAAGTGTGACATTCTATCTGTTACAGACAGATCGGTTGGTAACAAAGATAGATGGATTATTGACTCTAGATATTCACAACATATCAGTTCCAATATGAAGATGTTCTCCTTATATCTTTGATTCAAGGGGAAGAGGTCTTCATAGTGAATTCTTCTACGAGCGAGGTGATTGGTGAAGGAACAAATTAGTTTCGTTCTTATAATAGATGCATCACTACTCTTCAAGATGTTCATCATGTTCTCGAATCAAGGTACAATCTCATCTCTCTTGAAACTTACATGGAGAAGGTTTAATTTTAGCTCTGAAGGTGATCCTATGAAAGTTTTCAAAGAAGCTCATGTGAAGTTTCAGGCTGAACGTGTAGGCGATGTTTATATGTTACGAATTTGGAGGTTACAGTTGGTGGTTTGCAGTAATCCTCAGCTTCAAGATCGGAGGTTGTGGAACAATCGGAGACTATGATGGTTTCGAGCTCGGATATTTAGTTTTTCCCCGAAAGTAGATTGGGACTAATCAGCGCCAGCGCACAAGAAAGTCCAGATTGTTACTCCTATAGTGGAGCAAATTCTCATAAATCCTGCATGAATCAAGAAAATCGTTGGGTGATCAAGTTCAAGTCGGGCCTGAACTTGTTCGACTTAATCAGGTTGTGAACCTCATGAGGGGGTTATGGAGAATAAGAAGTGAGATAAAGATGAAGCCAAGAGTTATTCAATTCTATATTAATGTGAGCACATGGAGCATGGTGGCTATTCTCGGACTTGGAAGCATTCAAATCAAGGGGGAGATTATTAGGATTATGATTGGAATACGTCTTGAAGGTAGATGAAACTTTAAAGATAAAAAACGAACGTGCACAAGAAGCTATAGTCGACTAATGATAAGAATTAATCGACTTATATATTAGTATAGTTAACTGATCTTGCAAACAGAGAGTAGGGTTTCAGATTTTTTACAGATTAGTTGACTTATACTCATGTATAGTCGACTAATAGACATGATTAGTCGACTTATACATTGATATAGTCGATTAATATCAGGTCTGGTTGTTTTCTTTTCTAGATTTGTTTCCAGTTTTGAGTTGGATTCAAGTTTTCTTTCCTCTGAGACAATAATTGTTCGTATTGATAAAGTTTGCATAAGACCAAGAGAGTCCTATGGTCTATAAATAAATCCTTGGGGTTGGCTTTTAACGCATTCAATGTAACACAATAAAAAGGATAGATTCATGTGAGAAGTTTTAGCCATAATGTTTCGCTGTTCTAGGTGATCACCAATGGGCTGTAATCTACTTAGCGAGAAGTGTAAGTGTTTCTTATAGTACTCTCTCAAAATTAATAAAGTTTCTCCCCTTCTCCGATGGGCGTACACATGATCTATTTGATCGGTAGAACCACGTTAAATATATGTTAGTTTTCTATACTTCAAAATATCTTCTTCCTTTTCTTTTTCTTCTCGTTGCTCATCGATACTCTGTTGCTTTCGCTGCACCTTCTCAGTGATTGATCGTGGGGGCAGTCCGTTTCGCTACATTTAATTGTTTACATTATACTATCAATGCAAACCTTCCTAACACCCATTGGCCCGCCCCCCAACCCGCAACCAAAGAAGAAAAAGAAAAAAGAAAAAGAAAAACAATTAGGAAAGAGCAATATAATTCAGTTAAAACAAAAATCGAAAAGAGACAAGTCAGTTCAGTTATTCAGGCGATGGTTCTATTCCGTTCCTCCAAACAAAAGTACTTAGTTACTGAATAAAATGATAATCATTAAGTCTACACAAAATATATATATACATGTAGATATGTATTGTAACGTGTGTGTCCCCAATTTAGTTTTGTATCATTAATAACAATAAATATAGTATAACATTAACAACATATGTGTCTGTATATATACATTAATAAGTATATTAAAAATATAGGTAGAAATATCCTTTTATAGAAAGATTTGGTTTTCTTGAAAGGATTCAGAATCAAATCTTTCTTGTTCAAACTCAGTGACATGAAAATCCACTCTTTTCAAGTTGATCTGCATCATTTAAAGTGTTTAAAAACAAAGAAGTCAAGTAGTTTTTAGTTTTTCTTTTCCCGTATGCATTAGGTAGGTAGAAAATGGATGATTGAGAATAGAAAGTTGTTTGGTTTAACAGCCTAAAATGTCTAACAACTAACAAAAGTTGGTTATATGGGTTTTTAAGTGTTTAGAATAGATCAAAGATGGATCAAGAACTCCTATGTGCCAATAAAAATAGACCTAAGCAAGTCCTATTATGCTCGTCCATTTTGTGCTAATTGGGTACAGAGGCACGAAAACTTAAATTCTTATGTTATTTGGATTTTTGGTGCTATATATGAAAGTCAGTTTTAACAGAGTGGATTTTTAATTAAACGACCAATCATCGAATTTGAATGGAATGATTAGTTTGCAGATCCTTTCAAAGTAGGCAAGCCTACACCACTTTATATATCCCTAAAACAAAAAGATTGAATTAAGGCAAACTGAATCAAGTTGGTCCGTTTAGTTTGGCTATAAAAGAAAATTGCTTCATTTTCGTTTCCATGTAAATGTTAGGATTTGTGACTGGAATACATCGTGAAAGTAAACGAGACTTCGGAGATCAAAGAACGGACGTGCACAAAGAGTTATGCACAGTGCCAGTCAACTAATACTGAGTATAGTTGATAATCACATGGATTAGTCAACTAATACTTTGTATAGTCGACTAGGCAGAGAGTTGGGTTCCAAATCTTATCAGAGTAGTCGACTAGTAATTAGGCTTACTATTACATGGTATCAGACGACTAGTACCCTGACCTAGTCTTGTCAGGTCTGACAGTTTTCTTTTGTGATCTGTTTCCAGATTCAATTTGGATTTAAGTTTTCTTTATTCTGAGGCAGTGATGTTCATATGATGAAGTTTGTTTAAAAATAAGAAAGTTCTATAGTCTATAAATAACCCTTTAGGGGTGGCCTTCAATGTAATCTAATGAATTTGTAATTCTTAAGGGTATAATTCATCTAGGTGAGAGATTCGTGAGAGACGCTTAGCCACAAGGGTTCGCTGTTCTTGCGGCATTAAGGACTTGTAATTTTCTCAACGTGAGGTGTAAGTAATTCTTATTGTACTCTCCCAAAATTTTAATAAAGTTTCTCTCCTTTCTCTCGTGAACGTACACACAATCTGTCTGATCAGTGGAAGCACGTTACATTGTGTGTTTTTCTATCTACTTTAGAATATTTTTTTTCTTCTTCATGTTGCCTTAGTAGATCCTGTGATTAGATTCCGTTGCATCGCACCAGTCGACCCGGGGGTGAAGGCGTCCCCGAATTTACAATAATTAGTATCAGAGTAAGGTCAACTTGAAGATGTTTGTGGTCAAGTTTAATATTCAGAAGTTTGATGGTGTCATCAATTCTAGTAGATGACAGATTAGGATAAACGCCATTCTTACCCAGAGCGGATTGAAGAAAGCACTACTCGAGAGGGAGAAAAGCCTCAGACATGAAAGAAGAAACTTGACAGGAGTTGGATGAGAAAACCTTGACGGCTATTCAGCTTTGCTTAACAGACGAAGTATTGGATGGGTTTTCCACAGAGAAAACAACGTCCTCGTTGTGAGAGCAACTAAGGACCACTATCTAAAGAAGACATTGGCGAATCGGTTAATTCAAAGCAGCGTCTCTTTCTTCTTCGCATGCATGAAGGTACACCTATCAAGTCTCACATTACAGAATTTTCTTTATTATCAATGATTTAGATAAGATAAAGGTTAAGATAGAAGATGATAATCAAATACTTCTATTACTATGTTATTTATCTTCTTCATATAAGAGCTATAGGAAAGCTATCATTTATGGAGACAAGTCAACAATCAAGGTCAATGAGGTCAAGGAGCATCCGCTCAATAAGAATAAAATAAAACTCAGTTGATGGGTGAGTCTCATCATGATAATTCCGAGCAAGTCATTATTCAAGAGGGAAGAATAATAATGGAAGTTCCATGGGTAACTCAAAGCATAGAAATTTGACATGCAACTATTGTCATAAGAAGGAGCATATTAGAGCTGATTGTTGGCTTCGAAAGAAGAAACAACCAGATGCTAATATTACTGAACTGATTGGAGAAGATGAAAAGCAGTGCGACATTCTATCTGTTACAGATAGATCAGTTGGTAAAAAATATAGATGAATTATTGACTCTAAATGTTCACAGCACATCAGTTTCAATAAGAAGATGTTTTTTTTATACACTTCGGTTCAAGGGGAGAAGTCTTCATGAGGAATTCTACTATTAGCAAAGTGATTGGCGAAGAACAATCCAGTTTCGTCTCATGATGGATACATCACTACTCTCAAGGCGTTCATCATATTCTCAAATTAAGGTACAATCTCATCTCTTTGGAGCTCTACAAGGGGAAGAGCTCAGTTTTAATTCTGAAGTTAATCTTAGGGAAGTCTCCAAAGAGACCCATGTGAAGTCTCAGGTCGAACGTGCTAGCAATGTATATATGTTGCAAAATTCAAAAGTTACAGTTGGTGGATACAGTTATCCTCAGGCTCAAAAGAGGCGGTTGTGAAAAATCAGAGACTACGATGGTTTCGAGCTCAAATGTTCAGTTATACCTCGAGGAGAGATTGGGACTAGGCACGCAACAAGATAATCTAGATTGTTACTCCTATGGTGGAGCAAATTCTCATAAATCCTGTGCGGATTAAAGAGATCGTTGGGTGATAAAGTTCTGGTTGGGCCTGAAGTTATTTGACCTAATCAAGTTGTGAACCCCATGAGGTGGTTATAGAGAAGAGAGAGCGAGATGGAGATGAAGTCAAGTTTGTTCAATTGTGCGTGGATGCAAGCATATGGAGCATTGTGGCTATTCTGAGACTTGGGCGTATTCGAGTCAAGGGAGAGATTGTTAGGATTTGTGACTAGAATACGTCGTGAAAGTAGATAAAACTTCAAAGATCAAAGAATGGACGTGCACAAGGAGCTGTGCATAGTACCAATCGACTAATACTGGTAATAGTCGACTAATCACATAGATTAGTTGACTAATACTTTGTATAGTCAACGAGGCAGAGAGTTGGGGTCCGAATCTTGTCAGTGTAATCGACTAGTATTTGTGTCTAGCAACTAATACAGGTATTAGTCGACTAGTACCCTAGTCTAGTCGACTAGTGTCGGGTATGACGGTTTTCTTTTCTGGATCTGTTTTCAGATTCGATTTGGATTCAAATTTCTTTATTCTAAGGTGGTGATTGTTCGTATTGATGAAATTTTTTCAGGACTTGGAGAGTTCTATGGTCTATAAACAACCCCTTAGGGTGGTTTTCAATGTAATTCAATGAATTTCTAATTATTACGTGCGTAATTCATCTAGGTGAGAGATTCGTGAGAGAAACTTAGCCACAAGAGCTCGTTGTTCTTGACGGCCGTCAAGGGCTTGTAATCTTCTTAGCGTAAGGAGTAAGTAATTCTAATTGTATTCCCTTAAAGTTTTAATAAAGTTTCTTCCCCTTTCTCCCGTGGATGTACACACGATCTGCCTGATCGGTGGAACCACCTTATATTTTGTGTTGGTTTTCTATCTAGTTTGGAATATCTTCTTCTTCTCTTCTTCATGTTGCCTTAGTAGATTCTGTGGTTAGTTTTTGCTGCATCACCCTAGTCGACCCAGTCATGAGGGCGTCCCAGAATTCACAACAACAAATAGCGAATACCAAACTGAATGCTCGTCGCTACAACCAATGCAGGCATGAACACATGCAGAAAATGAGAGAAAGCCAACTTTGTAGAGATTAAGTATTAGCAACATTGGAACTACTTAATAGAACTTGTCAAGCAAATCATTTTACCTATCAGCCATGTCAAGATTTCGATCCAAACTAAGAACGGAGATAACTGAGAAGTGCTGGAAACAAAAGTATTAATTGAAAAATTGCATATAGAAGATCACTAGAACAACCTCTTGAGGATTGTATTTGCCATGAAAAAAAGTCAAAACATAATAACTATGAGGTCAATCAAATAGGATGATGAAAGGAGTTGACTAGCACCATTATTCATAGAATAACAGGAAGAAAACAAGCAATTATTCTGAAATCCGTTGAAGTGAATATAAGAAGAACTGGAAAGAAGAGCATAAACATATGATATAATGGAAAAAAATAAAAACTCAATGTCAAGAAATACAGAGTGTGAACCAAATCTAAGCAAGTGACAATACCTTTTCCTTTCAATTGGATATTAGGAAGTAGTAGTTGGTAGTACTTTTTCCCGTTTCCAGTCATGCGAGAAGTACTTCCTACATTGTCCGGAAATTGCTCCCTCGATTATTCTTAACTATAGACTTTTTCATAGTTACTTCCTATAGAAAATGTTACATATGGTTTTTTTAGTTTAATTAGAATTCTTATATACCATATACCCTCTAATCACATACTCCCATGTGGATTTATTCACATAAGGTGTAACATACTCCCATG
The DNA here is from genome assembly GCA_038442645.1 of Agave tequilana. NCBI lineage: Eukaryota > Viridiplantae > Streptophyta > Magnoliopsida > Asparagales > Asparagaceae > Agave > Agave tequilana. The sequence goes on from JAVJIF010027747.1 coordinate 15,974, forward strand.
TTAGTGATATGAAACTTACTAATACTTTACCAAGTGATGTGATGTGAGATACTAGACATTACTCTCATAGATTCTAAAGGTAACTTATGGATTCAAGAGGTTACCCCCACTTCTTGTAGGGCGTGATACTTTGCTCTGTGTAGCATTTGACTAAGAGTGGTACTTCTCCACACTTTTGTGTGGTATTAAGTCTCATATCATTTGTTATGTCCTGACCGACAAAAAGCTCCTCAAAGATTATCTATTCTAAATTGCTCTCTCCCATCACACTTAACTATAGAATTATCTTTTTACTATTCCTCAAAAATTAATAGACCATTAATTTTTTGAGCTTATTATAAATTTTATACATCGTACACCCTCTTATCACCCATCCAATTGGGACTATTCAATTGGGCATCATTTTCAATTAGATACGAGAGGAGGAGGGGAGGCAGAAGGGGGAGGGAAGAGAGGGGGATGTTGTAGGAATTTCTTATAATAGCATCATATAAACATATCATAGGCAATATAAATTTATACTCAACACTGCCATTGAGATCCGCATCATTCAAAATATATTTTAATAAAAAGAACACTGATTTGGAGACTTTCTACCCATGTATTCAGTAGATACAAAATGAAAAATATTTAAATAATAACAAATGAACCCACTTAATCCATGATAAACTATTTTTAAATCATACAAATTTCACGTATTTCATGGCATAGAGGTCATGATGAATGGTATGTGTAATACCCATATTTTTGTAATACATGATTTAATAGTATATAGTAGTATTTAAATATGTATACATATATGTTTATATATATATATATATATATCTATATGTATATATATATATATATATATATATATAATATATATATATATATATATATATATGTATTAATAATTATTTATTATCTTATGTTTATGACTAAATTCTTTTTATCATTATGAATTATTATTGAGTATGTGATTAGTATCATGTCTATCTCATTTTTAATTTCCCAAACTCAACCCAATTCAGACCCAAAACCCATTAGCATTTATAACCCATTACCCAAACCTAAATCCCACAAACCTATTACCCAATAACTCCCCTATATAAACCATAATTAATCTAAACCGTAACCCTAAACAAATTCATCTTCATCCTCTCCTTCCTAAGATCTGCCGTAGTCCCCATGCATGGCTGCCTCCTTTCCGAGCCGTGGCATGCCGAGCTATCCTTCCACATCGTCAGAGTCCACGAACGTTGCCGTCCTCTTACCATTTAGCCACCGATCTCCTCCGCAGGATCCGCCGGATCATTGACGACGTTGGTCGCGAGGTTTTCCTCCCTCTCTCTCCGTGTGAATTATATATGTGTTACAGTTTTTAATAATGTGTACATGAATGTGTATGCATGTGTTGTGTTTCATGTCTGAGTGTATTCTAATTAATGTGTATGCATGTAAATGGGTGTGTGTATGTGCATGTGAGTGTGTGTGCATATGTATGTATTTATATTTGTATGTGTGTGTTGTGTAGTATGTATATATGTATGTATGTAATTATATGTGAGGGTATGCATGTATACGTGCATATATGCATATGTATGTATAAGTATATATATGTATGTACATATGCTTGAGTGTGTACAAGTGTGTGTAGAGTTCATGTGTCGTGTGTGTCGTATATGTGTACATGTGTCTTTAAGTGTTCGGTTGCGTGTTGCAGCGATACGGACCCGCTCGTGAGATCCAGACCCGATCCGAATTTGTGTTCATTATGGACCCAATATACTGGCGATTCGAAGACCAACCCATGAGATAATCTAGCAATTCATACCGGCTCATGCAGTGAAGACCAAACAGCGATTCGGTTTCAAAATCGCGTCATTTCATGTGAGTGTTTACTCTTGTGTTATTTCCTTATTTATCGTTGTCAGTAGTATTTTTATATGTTACTTGTATCATTTCATATGACCATCTGACTTATTTTACCAGTATGATTATGCGTATTACTTCATGAGTTATCAGTGAGCATTCACCTTATTTATTTAGTTGATATGAGCATTTATCAGTATCATTACTTGTGTATAAGATTACCACTTTGATTCAAGACTAATTTTAGTATACTTTAGACTGTAACTTAAATTGATCTTGAGATTGGCCTAGTTCATGTTAGTGGATAAATAGTATATGTATTGAGGTATTTATCAGACATTTATTTGGGGATTATTTAGACGGAGTTTATTTGGATGTTGAGGATGGAATAAACATAATGTTACTTTATTAAGATGACTGATCTTTTTGATACTTGGACTAATATGGACTTAGTTATAGTTAGATTAGACCTGAGATTTATATTATTTATATTGGATATTGATTAGTATTCTGATGAGATTGATGTAGTTAGATTTATAGTTGTGAGTATTCCTGGTATTACCCTGATTACATTAATTGAGTATGATGACCTTATTGATATTGATTATTAGATGTAGAAATGATCTAAATTTCATATTGATCGAGGATGTTACACTCCTTAGTTATGATCTGATTGGATTGGATAACAATGATAAGTTAGATGTGATAGAGTATACGTTTATTTCAGGTTGTTAAGACTTAGATACACCAGTGGCTTAGAGAGTGAATATGTCAAATAACTTTGAGGATCAGAGTTGATTGAATATTTTACTCTGGATTATTTTGTTCATACCTGCATGTCATTACTCATACTGGACATCATGATACCACTTAAAAAACTTGATTGATTATACATGACATCTACCTGATAACTATATTGTCCATGTTACAATAGTTGCTGAAAAAATATTGTTACATGATAACAACATCCTCCTGTTATACTTATTATATATCCTGTTATACTGGTATCCTGATCACACTGTTGGTGTTGTTACCGTTGCCATCACCGATGTTTTTCTTGTGATCTAAATAACATGCGCATTAATTATCTTGATAATATAATAACATGATATTAAACAACTTATACCGAGATTAGAGAAATTGACGGAAGAGACAACGTCTGTATTTTAGGTAGACCTAGGATATAGCTTGCGCAGCCGAAAGAGGGTTCCACTGTAGGGCTCCTATAGGGTGACTGACACCCCGTCCTATTCCTGTTCTTAGTCTTATTATACATGTTAAATATGTTACCTGACTATCTTACGGTAGGGCCTGGCTCAGCGCCAGAAGTTTGGGTTGTTGTTCCAGGTATGTACGGGACCCACTTAAATCAAAAAAATGCCTCCAACCAATCAGTTTCAATAACTTAAGACTCCAATTGACACGTGCGGTAGACGTAGTATGGGATGCGTCTACTGCATGTGGCAATAGGTGTTCGCTGATATAATAAATAATAATGAATTGTCCATAATGTATCATGACTGATTGTGTTCGCCTGATACATATATGCTATGTTGGACACACTATGATACACATGACTTGATTGAACATCTGATTCTATTACTGACTGCCCTTTATGTTTGCATATTATTTTTGTCTTATTCGAGTATATATTTTCATCATATGCTCACACATTATATGCACGCGCACTTTCCCTTTTATTCTTTCATGCTCATTGGGCCGCTTTCAGACGTCCCTAAATTTGTACATTCAGATCCATATATATTCTATATTGCTAATTAGGTATTTAGAGAGGATTACCCGCCTTATAAGGAGCCAGAGTTCCCTACTTGGTCATCCCTTCTCGGTATATTGTTACTCTCTTTTATTCATATCAATCCCTTTGATTCCATATACTGGACTTTTGTTCTATCCCTTCATTTCTATATTATCATTTGTGGGGAATTATATGTATTATTGCAGTGACTTTATTGCCTTTGTTGTTGATAACTTTTTTAGTTACTTTAGGCTTAGTTTGTATATGTGGGGTATTTTTCTCACGTATATACATTGCCGGCTCTCGTCGCGTCTCTGCTTCAACGTATTTTGGGAAGCGGAGTGTAATAGTATGGATCATCTACTGGGATGGTATGCTATGAGTTTTTAGGTGGCAAGTGTAGGACACTCGTTTAACCTTCCCCTTATCCTTCCCTTTAGAAAAAGCCAAATAAACACACACACACATGGGGGGTGTGTGTGCTGTGTATATATATAGAGAGAGACTTGGGTCCTTTGGAAGGATATGGAGATAAATCTTTCCCATTTAAATTCAATGTTAGGTCATTCAAATTGAAGATTCACTTTGTTGGAATTAATCTACATTGTTAAGAGTACTTAAAAATAAAAACTCAAGTGTTTTGAATTCTTTTTGCTTATTCATCGAGTAGGCGCTAATGAACTACCGAAAGAGTGAGTTGTTAGTTTAGCAGTGTATAATATTTGAAACCTAACAAAAGTTGGTGTGAGAATTTTTCAATGTTTAGATCATAATCAAATGGTCGGATCAAGGAGTGGAGCGAACTTCGAGCCCTGTGATATTGTCGGTACTTCTTCACGTAACCTTGGCGTCATCAAACATCTTGGGCCAGTAGTACCTTTGGTTGATGACTTTGCGGGGTAGGGAGTGTCCTTCTGCATGGTTCCAACAGTTTCCATCAAGGATTTCTTGCATCACTTTACGTGTTTCGTCTGGATCGAGACATCTCAGATACGGATCGAAATGGAGAATAGAGTAGGATTTCATGTATAGGGTATCCCCAAGGAGTTTGTATCTGGTGGCCAAGTGTTGTAGCTTTCGTGTCTCTACCCTGTCGTTAAGAAGTGTTATGTCTTTAGGCGGGCAATGATGGGGTCCCCTCCACCCTGGTGACGCATCAAGGCATAAGAACTCTCCGGTTGGTTGCAAGATGCTCGAATTGGTGATGTGCTTGACGAAAATTTCACGTATGAACTGGAACTCCATGGCTGGCCTTAGGTTAGAGAATTAGTCAGCGTGATTATTTTCAGATCTGAAGACTCACTTGAAGTCGCATCGGGAGATTCTGGACTTCAATTTGATAACGAGTTGTAGGTACTTCGCCATCCGAGAATCCCTTGCGATATATTTACTGGTAACTTGGCTGGCTATCAGCAAGGAGTCACGTTGAACTTCGAGCCCTGTGACTCCGAGTGTGATAGCCACTCGGAGTCCAGCTAAGACTGTCTCGTACTTGTTTCATTGTTGGAAGTAGGGAAGCCGAGGGTAAATGATTGTTCGATGATGGATCCTCCCGGAGTGGTGAAGACAATTCCGATGCCTCCCCCCTGCTGTTTGAAACTCCGTCCACGTTCAGAATCCACCCTTCTAGTTGGTCAGCGTGCTCTGTGGCCCCAAGGTGGAATCTTCGGGAGCGAGAAAACTAGTGGTAGGCGACTCCCTTGAGGCTGGACATGAACGCTTGAAAGAGGAGAAGATCATCGTGAGCATAGACTGCCATTTTGTCCTGATACTGGTGGAGATATAGGAGGGGACTGGAGGTTCCCGAATAGTGCTCGAAGGTCGGCATCACGAACTTCTTCGGGAAGCGGAGCATGGTGATTTCCCTTGACAGTGATAGTCGAAGGGTCTCAGCTCGCTGTAATCCATCCCTTCTAGAAATTACTGGCTCATTTGGTTGATCTGCTTCTGGACCAGATCCGTGATGTCCTCGATGCGAGAGAACTTCTGGATTCGTGAACGCTCTGAGTCCCCAAAATCCTCATCATCGTAAGTCGCCGATTGGTTGCACCTTGAACTTCCGATGGAGTGCGCAAATTTCCATGTAGTGGTGCTGATAGAGGAGTCCGCGCATTTTCTTCCATCATAGGGGAATATTGTGACTTTCACAGTGTCCTGATTTGTTTGAGTAGTCGTGTTTGAACACGAATCACTGCGTCTTTTCACAAACGGCCATCTTGCGCAGTCGGATCATCTATGTTTTCTAGTTCTCTATCTGCTTTTGCAGAGTGGAAGCATCTGGAGGAGTTGTTCACTGTGGGACTGAGGCCCAAGTTCGGCTGCCTGCATCCCATGTGGCGGTGCGGTGTTTGAGTGAGAATCCTCGGTGTCAGAGATGTGGACATTAGATAGGTTGGGCCGACGGTTCGCAGGCTCAGGCTCTTTAATTGTTTTCCCCTTTCTTTTCGGAGAGGCAGGGGCCGCAATTATAGCCTGGGTGATATTCCTCCTTGATAGAGCCATATCGGTCGTACGAGGCTATTTAGAGAAATGGTTAGGGTATTGGATGGAGGAGAGATCCTGAATAAAGATTCAGAAGATCTCAATGGAAGCACCAAATGCTGTAAATAATTTTCTAAAGAATTAATTCACGCACCAAAATAATGAAGTGAGCGTAATCAATTCACAGAAAATTAAAACAAACATAGAGAATCGTGAAAACCTAAATGGGAGAAAACCACGGAAAGGGTAAGAGAAATTTCACTATGTCAATGGTGATTACAGGTGGGATTCTCTGGTGAGCTAGGATTTCTGTATTCTTCCTTTTTCTCCTCTTTTATTGGAAGGGTTTCAATATATATACAAGTCATGTCCCTTGAATAAGAATAAGGAGTTTTGCTTAGTTCGAACACTTAACTCTCTTATCACGGAGGCGATTAAGTTAAACAACTTGATTTGAATGAGGTAGATGAGAGTCCATCCTTATCTAATTCTCTTCATCCAACTTTTGATATGGTTGATCTGTTCCCGAGGTATAACTGTTGAGTTTAAATAGAAATTTGACTTATAGATAGAGATTCTCACAACTGATTCTATCTCTTATTTCTAACTATATGAGCCGCTCGGGCTTGAATCGAATGGGTACTCCCGGTCAGAGGTTCTGGAAGAAGCCACATGTCGCTCGCCTGTTTGGTGTTGGATGAACACGTAGCGTGATCTCGATGATATCAAAAACTGACCACCACAAGCTTGTATATCCCTCCAGACTTATCTCCTTCCAAGATTATCATGTCTCCTTAGCTAATCGTGATAACTCTGTGTTGCACTTGGATTCGGTATCCCTCTGAGTCGAGCACCCTTGTGGATGTTGTTGAATCATGCCCCTACATGTTCATCACATGATTACATATCCATTGGTTTTGATGATAACAAACTTATGTTTACACACACACACATACACTTGTGTATATGATATTTTAATATGTATTTTGTATTCACATGTCTTGTAGAACAAAGGAAGATATTTTGATGGAGACATAACACATATATGATGATCAAGGATTACAAGAACTTAAAAGACTTTTTACATTTTTTGTAATTTTGTTTAGATTTTTAGAAATATGTTAAAAGCCTTGAATACACAGGATTTTCACTTTCCTACTCGACTAATCCCTATCCCTAGTCGATGAGTTAAGTCTGACATTTTAACTCTTTTAATTCCTATAACTATTAGTCGACTAACCAAATATCCTAGTCGACTTATAGAGTTTTACTAAAAACAAGCTGCTGATAGTCTAGGTATTTTAATCGACTAATAAGTGACTGATACTCAGACCTAGTCGACTACATATTATACCTAGTCAATTATAAATAATTCTACATAGACATAAAATTCATTTTTGTTTCAATGTAGTCGAATACCCCATACCATTAGTCGACTGAAATTGTGATACCTAGTCGACTAACTCCTGATCCTAGTCGACTATACAATCAATTTCTGACTGTTGGACAGTTGTGTAAGTTTTTAATTTTCTTGTATTTTCTCATTCTTTTATGATTCAAATTCAAATCAAATAACTACCCTAATTGTCTGAATTCTTTAGCTATAAATAATGGTTGATTTTTTTGATTTTTACACAACTTTTCATAGATAAAATTCTGTCAAAATTCTGAAAAATATTATATTCTTTAGAAAAACTCTCTTTGATTCTGTCTTCACCCAATTCAATTCTTAGTGAAGAAATTCTGAGAGTCTCACTATTAGATCCTTATAAATTCACTTTCACATATAAGTCAAGGCTTATAGGACAATATTACTCATTACAAAGAAGATCTTCTTGGTGTAAAGAAGAGGTGTACAAATTTAGCAAAAGAGTTTGTCAAGTAGTGTACTGTTTTTTACTTTTGAGCGTCTCAAAATCAGGTTAAGAAAAATCTCAAGTGGGTTACTTGGGGACTGGATGTATGTCAAGAAGACTGAACCAGGATAAAATATCTTATGTTTGTGTGTGCATTTCTGAGTTTGTTTCTATGCATGTTTATTTTTTTGCAAGTTATTTACATTTCTTGTTTAGAATTTTTAAAATACTATTCACCCCTCTAGTATTTGTGTTGCCATAGTTTTAGATCCTATATATATTAGATTGTACCGTGCTTCTGTGATATACTGGAACGCCTCCATAGCACGCATCGTCCCATTCTACCTGTAACATTGACTGTCCAAGTATCGATGACCTTGCAAGCCGAGTCATCCACCATCTTAACAATCCCTTCTCCTTTGCAACCAAGGAGTTGAACATCTTTTTCTAAGAACATACATGAACCGCACTATCAGAATCTAATATCCAACCATTATCTATAGAAGTGTTATCTATGAAAGCCGTTAACACATAGCTGCCTGATACCCTCTGCTGTTTGTGCTTCCACATTTTGCTATTTATTCTTCAACCACTCTTGTCGATGCTTGCAACCCTTCTTCCAATGACCTTCTCAATGACAAAAGTGGCATGCATGCCTTCAACGAACTCGGACTTCTGAGTTGTAGAAATAGATATACACACACACACACTCACACACACACACACACACATATACATACATACGTAAATACGTACGTACATACGTACATACATACATACATACATATATACATATATATAGATATATACATATATATATATATATTAGAAAAGTATTCCTAGTAGGTCTCCTTACAATCTAAGACGGCTTAAAACTTCAACATCCCGATTTTTTTTCACAATCCGACCGCACATTATCATATTCATATTATAAGATGTACGCATATAAAAAATTATGTGATTTGAAGTTTGTTTACTCTATTTTCTTTGGGTTCAAACATTAACGGTTTTTAAACAGTAGAACAAAATGGAACGATTAGATCAATGAGTAAATGAACTTCAAATCACTTAATTTTTATATGCATACATCTTATAACATGAATATAATAATGTGTGGTCGGATCGTGAAAAAAATCGGGATGTTAGAATTTTAAACCGTCTCCTTAGATTACAATCTAAAGAGACCTACTAGGAGCAGCCATTTATGTGTGTGTGTGTGTGTGTGTGTGTGTGTGTGTGTGTGTGTGTGTGTGATTAAATAAAACACTACAGTCATATATTGTAAACAAACTTCTAAGTTGTACAAATTTGATAGTTGCTCAAGTAGTCATTATCCTTTGTATTGTTTATCATAAAAGTGGGCAAATTATATAATGCATCGTAAATCAAATGAAGTTTGAACTTCATTTGATAAATAAAAGTGGATTGTAACCCCATCGTTCATGCATCTATATCATGAAAGCTTCTGACGATCCACAAGTATTTACGCTTCTGAGCATCTGATTCATATTAGTTATGGGTATGTTCTCCTGTATGCACTATGTGCGAAACATAGGTCTCCATTCCCTCTAAATCCCTTGCATCTAATATGCGCTCTTGTTGAAGCCACAAATAGTGAGATATTGGTTTTATAATATGGAGTTCCTTGTGTTGGAATTGAAGAATATGAAAGGCGAATCTTCGAGATGAATTATGGCGAGATCCGTTGATCGAATCAACTGGATGATGGTTGGAGTGTGTTCTCCTTCCATTGGTGATGAACGTGGTATATTAACATGTTCAATTCCGACTTCGAATGAATGAGATATTCAAGTCCAAAGATTGCCTAATTCAAAGCCAAATGGGACTAAAGGTAGCTTAAAGCATTTAGTCCCACATTGGCCGTGGGATGGAAGTTTGTGGTGTATAAATAAAGAAAATTAAGAACAAAGGGCGTGCCCTTTGGGTACTTGGAGTTTTCGCGCGCGATTGGGAGGGATCTATGCCCGCACGTGCGCGCGCGCGCCGCCGCTGGCAGCGGCGGCCGGCTGGCCGACGCCGGTGCCGGGCCGGGCGGGCTCGGGCCTGGGCCTGGGCCTGGGTTCGGGTTCGAGTTCGGGTTCCCTACCCGGCCTGGTTCTTTTTGAATCGGGTCTGCGGGTATGGGTATCCGGATCCGAACCAACCCGCTCCAAGACTGTTGGAATACCAACAGTTGCAACTGTTGGACTGCCAACAGTTGTGACTGTTGGGTGCATCTTTTTGGGCAGCCAACAGACACGACTGCTGGGTCGAAAGGGTGCAACCTTTCATTAGGTTTGAACCCGTTGGCCCCTCCTGCAGGCTATATAAAGCCCTCCTGACTCTCAATTGAAACACACAACGACAACTCCAATCTCTTCTCTTCTCTCTCTCTAAATTCTGAACAGCAAATTAAGTTTTGCGGTTTGAATTAGGAAGTAGAGTTCTGAAGTGAAGTGACTTCCAAAAGGGAAGTGGGAAATCAGTAACTCGGTTTTCGAAGCGACTTCCAACGAAGATTCTGCAAAATTGTTCTGAAAGAGGAATCAGAAAATTCAACATATTCTTTTATAAGAATTGTTGTCTGAATCTGATACTTCTGAAGAAAGATATTCTTCTACCTTCCATCGTCCTCAACAGTGGGTGCTCCTCCAGAAGAGTAAAGGCAAATATTCGTTTGAAATTTGTCCTTGTACCGCTGCTTCAACGATCCTGTGAAGGTACTGGTTGACTACGGTTCGACCGTACGGTGATTTGGTAGTGCTATCCAAATACCGTGAAAGAGTGTTGTATCTTGGGAGACCAGCGTCCATTATCCCGTTAGCACCGGTGCGGGGGACGTAATTGTCTTAAGGAGATTCGCTTTAAGCGTACCTCACTCTAAATACTGTATAAGTGGATTAAGTCCTCTATACAGGGGATATACTTTACAGTATATCGAGACTGACTTAGATTCAGTCTAATTGGTGCTTTAATCAAGGAAGGAAATTGAAAGGTGGTTCTTAAATTAAGGAACGTTCTATTGAACGAAAAACCTCCCACCAGATATTTGCCGACCTGGCCAATTAGATTGTTGATATCTCAGTGATCTTGATTACTTGTCAGATTGATTCTTGTTAAGTAGAATACCCAACAATCTTAAGACAATTAAATTGAAGTTTCATACTTCTGTTCTGCTTGAACTTGCAGAAGATGTCTGAGACAAATCAAGATAGCTCAAGCAAGGCGACAAACATGCCGCTACAAGCTTTGATGCCAACTCCACTTTCTAACCCGAAGCCGGAGAAGCCAGAAAAATTTGATGGCACAGAATTTAAGAGGTGGCAACAGAAAATGCTCTTCTACTTGACCACTCTTCATCTGGCCAGATTCCTGGAAGAAGATCCACCAGAGCCTGCAACTGATGCATGGACTCAATGTGACTTCCTTTGCCGAAATTATGTTTTAAATGGACTGCATGACTCTCTTTATAATGTCTACAGTCCTATAACAACGGCAAAGAAGTTATGGGCCAGTCTTGACAAGAAGTACAAGACTGAGGATGCTGGTACCAAGAAGTTCGTCGTAGGACGATTTCTGGAGTACAAAATGGTGGACAGCAAGACTGTAATCAGTCAGGTGCAAGAGTTCCAACTTATCTTGCACGAGATAGAAGCTGAAGGTATGATCCTACCTGAAACCTTTCAGGTTGCTACTATCGTGGAGAAACTCCCACCTGCGTGGAGAGATTTCAAGAACTACCTTAAGCACAAGCAAAAGGAGTTGAAGTTGGAAGATCTCATTGTGAGGCTTCGTATCGAGGAGGACAACCGCAAGTCCGAGAAAAGGAGCAGTAAGAACTCCTACGAAGCAAAAGCCAATGTGATCGAAGACTCAAAGGGGAAAGCGTCTACTTCCAAAGGTTTAAAGCGGAAGAAGACTTCCCAGGGGTACAAAGGCAAGGTCCAAGAAGGCAAGAACATGCGCTTCAAGGGAACTTGCTACATCTGCAACAAAGAGGGGCATAAGGCGAATGAATGTCGCAGCCGTCTCAAACAAAACAAGAATCTTGTTGATGGTCTTTTTAAAGACAATGTTGCAGTGGTGGACAAAAAGTCTGTGTATTTGTACCCGAAGCTTATAAATAAAGAAAATTCTTCTGTTTATTTGCTTGAGTCTCCTATTTTGTGGCATGCTAGATTAGGGCATGTAAATTACAAGTTTTTGAAAAACTTGTCTAATCTGGGATATATTCCTAAACTCAACTTGGAAGAAATTCGCAAGTGTGAGATTTGTGTTGAGGCCAAGTTGGCTAAAAATTCATTTCACTCAATAGATCGAAATACAGAACCTTTAGGGTTAATTCATAGCGATCTGTGTGACTTGAAATTATGCCAACTAGAGGCGGTAAAAAGTATTTCATTACTTTTATCGATGACTGTACAAGATACTGTTATGTGTATCTTTTAAACAGTAAGGATGAGGCAATAAATATGTTTATAACATATAAGGCCGAAGTTGAGAATCAACTCAACAAGAAAATCAAGATTCTAAAATCCGATAGAGGTGGAGAATATGAATCAAATGATTTTAGTGAGTTATGTGCTAGTTTTGGTATAATACATCAAACTACAGCACCATACACTCCTCAGCAGAATGGAATTGCTGAACGGAAGAACAGAACTTTGAAGGAGATGGTTAATTCCATGCTCGTAAGTTCTGGAGCTCCGCAGAACTTGTGGGGGAAAGCTCTATTAACTGCAAATCATATTCTAAATAGAGTACCCCACAAGAAACTTGGTCTTATACCATTCGAGTTATGGCATGGAAGGATACCTTCCTACCATTACCTCAAAATGTGGGGGTGCCTAGCAAAGGTGTTAGCACCATTACCTAAAAAAACTAAGTTGGGAGCAAAAACTATGGACTGCGTATTCATAGGCTATGCCTTGAATAGTAGTGCCTACAGATTTCTGGTTCATAAATCAGAAATACCAGATATTCATGTAAACATGATTATCGAATCTCGAGATGTTGTGTTCTTTGAAGACATCTTTCCGTACAAACGGGAAGCAGATAAGACTTCTGGGAAAAGAACACACGAGATGGCGTTCAGGGACGAAAGCCCCGAGGAACCAATTGTTAATGCGGAAACTGAACCAAGAAGAAGTCAGAGATCTAGAATCTCAAAATCTTTTGGTCCAGATTTCATAGCATATGCTATTGAGAGCGAGCCTCAAACATTTAAAGAGGCTATGTCAACCCCAGAAGTACAAATGTGGAAAGAAGCTATAAATAGCGAAATAGAATCCATACTAAGTAATCATACTTGGGAATTGGTAAACTTGCCTCCTGGAAGTAAACCAATTGGGTGTAAGTGGATTTTCAAACGAAAATTAAAACCCGATGGATCTATCGATAAGTACAAGGCTAGATTAGTAGCCAAGGGTTATCGGCAAAAAGAAGGACTTGACTACTTCGATACTTATTCACCAGTAACAAGAATAACGTCCATTCGGATGTTGATTGCGATTGCAGTATTGCACAACTTAGATATCCATCAAATGGATGTCAAGACTGCATTCTTAAATGGTGAATTAAATGAAGAGATTTATATGGAGCAACCTGAAGGATTTATAGTCAAGAACCAAGAACACAAGGTGTGTAAATTGGTAAAATCTTTATATGGTTTAAAGCAGGCTCCAAAACAATGGCATGAGAAATTTGATAGTGTCATGATCAAAGATGAATTCACTATCAATGAATGTGATAAGTGTGTTTACACTAAAACAGTTGGAGATGCATGTATCATTGTTTGTCTTTATGTAGACGACATGTTGATACTTGGGACTAATATTGAGATTATTAAGTCCACTAAAAGAATGTTATCCAACTGTTTTGAGATGAAGAATCTGGGGGTTGCTGATGTAATTTTAGGAATTAAAATTACTAGAACACCAGAAGGAATCAGTCTATCTCAATCTCACTACGTGGATAAGATGATAGAAAGATTCAAGGATCATGGAATAAAAGAGAATACAAATCCTTTTCTCCCACACATCTACCTTCATAAGAATACAGGAACTGGAATACGCCAGTTGGAGTATTCTCAGATTATCGGAAGTCTAATGTATTTAATGAATTGCACTAGACCCGATATTGCTTACGCTGTAAGCAAGTTAAGTAGATATACTAGTAATCCTAGTGATCTACATTGGACCGCTCTACTACGAGTATTGGGTTACGTATCACATACCAAGGAATATGCCTTGAGATATGGAAAGTATCCTCCTGTATTGGAAGGATACAGTGATGCTAATTGGATTGCAGATTCTGAGGAATCAAAATCAACTAGCGGATACGTATTTACTCTAGCAGGAGCAGCGGTATCATGGAAATCTTTTAAGCAAACATGTATTGCCCGTTCCACTATGGAATCAGAATTCATAGCCTTAGATAAGGCTGGAGAAGAAGCAGAATGGCTTCGACAATTCTTAGAAGATATACCGTTATGGCAAAAGCCAGTGCCCGCTATATGTATACACTGCGATAATCAAACAGCTATATCTAGGGCACAAAATGTTTTATACAACGGTAAGTCTAGACATATTCGTCGTAGACATAATACCGTGAAGCAGTTGCTCTCAAATGGAATTATCTCTATTGACTTTGTATCGTCAAAGGATAATTTAGCGGATCCGCTTACTAAAGGTTTAAGTGGAGAGCGTATAAACTGCGCATCGAGGGGAATGGGTTTAAAAGCCTAACCTTACCGAGTCAGCTTAATGGAAACCTCACTTAGCGACTGAAGATCCCACGGACTAAGTTCAAGTGGAAAAACTAGTTATGATTGACTCAGCAAGTAAGCACTTGGGAGCTTGACTCCAATCCATTCCTATGGTGCACATAAGTGCTTTTCTACAAGTGGGTTAAGGATAAGCTTAACGCTTTTAATGATGCCTATATCTTGTTACTAAACAAGTGGAGTAGAGTAGACTACTCTTAATAGGTCCATCACCTATGTGAGTATAGAGTTGGGTCGGCTCTTTGGGAATTTCTATGGAGGCTGTTATTCCCTAAAGATACTCTCTGAAACCAAGAATGTCCAGGGCCAAAACGGACACAACCGAGAACTAAAGTTGATTTGGAAAGTTACTGTGTGAAGCTTGTTGACTTGGCTTACACTAACGGCTAACAGTTCAAGACCTAGTTCACTGATTAGTCAGTAAGTCCGATAAAGCTTTCGCTATGGAAGGTTCAAGACCTAGTTCACCTATCCTTATGCAGTTTCTTTTCTCAAGTACCTTTCACAATAGAGTCAGTCTCTTTGTGTGTCATTCCTTGAATCTCCATTCATTGTGGGGGATTGTTGGAATTGAAGAATATGAAAGGCGAATCTTCGAGATGAATTATGGCGAGATCCGTTGATCGAATCAACTGGATGATGGTTGGAGTGTGTTCTCCTTCCATTGGTGATGAACGTGGTATATTCACATGTTCAATTCCGACTTCGAATGAATGAGATATTCAAGTCCAAAGATTGCCTAATTCAAAGCCAAAACGGGACTAAAGGTAGCTTAAAGCATTTAGTCCCACATTGGCCGTGGGATGAAAGTTTGTGGTGTATAAATAAAGAAATTGAGAACAAAGGGCGTGCCCTTTGGGTACTTGGAGTTTTCGCGCGCGATTGGGAGGGATCTATGCCCGCACGTGCGCGCGCGCCGCCGCTGGCAGCAGCGGCCGGCCGGCCGGCGCCGGCGCCGGGCCGGGCTCGGGCCTGGGCCTGGGCCTGGGTTCGGGTTCGGGTTCCCTACCCGGCCTGATTCTTTTTGAATCGGGTCTGCGGGTATGGGTATCCAGATCCGAACCAACCCGCTCCAAGACTGTTGGAATACCAACAGTTGCAACTGTTGGACTGCCAACAGTTGTGACTGTTGGGTGCATCTTTTAGGCAGCCAACAGACACGACTGCTGGGTCGAAAGGGTGCAACCTTTCATTGGGTTTGAACCCGTTGGCCCCTCCTGCAGGCTATATAAAGCCCTCCTGACTCTCAATTGAAACACACAACGACAACTCCAATCTCTTCTCTTCTCTCTCTCTAAATTCTGAACAGCAAATTAAGTTTTGCGGTTTGAATTAGGAAGTAGAGTTCTGAAGTGAAGTGACTTCCAAAAGGGAAGTGGGAAATCAGTAACTCGGTTTCCGAAGCGACTTCCAACGAAGATTCTGCAAAATTGTTCTGAAAGAGGAATCAGAAAATTCAATATATTCTTTTATAAGAATTGTTGTCTGAATCTGGTACTTCTGAAGAAAGATATTCTTCTACCTTCCATCGTCCTCAACAGTGGGTGCTCCTCCAGAAGAGTAAAGGCAAATATTCGTTTGAAATTTGTCCTTGTACCGCTGCTTCAACGATCCTGTGAAGGTACTGGTTGACTACGGTTCGACCATACGGTGATTTGGTAGTGCTATCCAAATACCGTGAAAGAGTGTTGTATCTTGGGAGACCAGCGTCCATTATCCCGTTAGCACGGTGCGGGGGACGTAATTGTCTTAAGGAGATTCGCTTTAAGCGTACCTCACTCTAAATACTGTATAAGTGGATTAAGTCCTTATACAGGGGATATTCTTTACAGTATATCGAGACTGACTTAGATTCAGTCTAATTGGTGCTTTAACCAAGGAAGGAAATTGAAAGGTGGTTCTTAAATTAAGGAACGTTCTATTGAACGGAAAACCTCCCACCTGATATTTGCCGACCTGGCCAATTAGATTGTTGATATCTCAGTGATCTTGATTAGTTGTCAGATTGATTCTTTTTAAGCAGAATACCCAACACCTTGTATAAACAAATTACTATGTGATAGATTTAGAAAAACAAATAGTCTTTGCAGCTAAGCTCATTATAGCATTGCTTGCTATGAGGTTATTATAGCAACCTTGTGATCAGAAAGTGCCCATATCTGTATATTTACAGTTTAGGATGAATCAGAGATCTGAATTAAGTGATAAATGACATACTAGAATGCATAATTTTATTGATCATAATTATCATACTTGCAAAATATAGTCTATACCAATCTGCCCACATCAAGTCCACCGATATTCACAATGCAAGTGGCCGATAACCTGATATACAAGGAGAAAACATTAAAAGAAATTTATGCATCACATTAGTGCTAACGTGCTGATGACAAAATTTAAGCAATAGTTCCCACAGTATTCGGATAAAGGAACCTATTACAGTTTACGAATAAACATCACAGTACTCTTGTATGAAAAACCATACTATGAGTGTAAAATCAGATAAATATGAGATGCTATAAAATATATCAAGCAGTGCAAGGTTATTTGATTTTTATATACATAAGTAAGAAAACAGAAAAATGGCTGTAAATGAAGGATGGATTTAAAATTTGTATATGCATTTAGCAATGAACAACTTGAAGACGATTACAGTGAGCAATGGAAACTAAAATGTTGAGAGGCTTTTAAAAAGTGACTTCAATTCCTTCTAGGATATGAAATCATCATATGTCCTAATTAAGAAGAAATGATGAATTGGTTCTGTGCGCTAATTGAAAAGGGAAAACCCAGAATCCCACATGCCATTAATTGGAGGCAATTTACGGTGATAAGCAAAGAAACAGAATAGTTTCTTGTAACAATATATTGACGCATATAAAGATTGGTTGGCCATATTGCCTTCTTATATGCACAGGAAGCAACTGATTTCTGCAAGTTCTACATTGTAATAGGACAAATAAAGGTTCATATTTCCATCCACCAGTTTCCTCAGTAAGGAATGAAGATTCATAAAGCTTTAATTGAAACAAATTTAACTCAACGATGGAGATGATTTTGCTATCAAAAGTAAAGTTTTCTGATTTCAATTAGAACCCTTAAATCCCTGCTACTGCAGGCCAAAGTTGGGTGGTAAAGTTTGAGGGACATTTTAACTCTTAACACTTCTTGCAAGATGAGTAACATCTTTTGTGGGTTGAAACTTGCGCTTGTGCAACACCTGTATTTTCTATTCATTCTCCTTTGATATGCACCCGACTGAACTTGAACCTGGGTCACTCTATACCATCTTAAATTCCTATCAATGCACGTAAAACTCTGAAGTTGTAGTGAGGGTTGAGGGGATTTTACTTGTCCTTTAACAAGAACTACCATCCACAATCAATCTTATTCATTAGATGAATCATCTTAATGTTTTTGAGGTGACATCAGCCTTCAAGACTTTGCAAACTATTTCATTTTGAAAGGTAATAGATGAGGGTAGAAAATTTAATTCTTTCAGGTGATGATCTCCAATATGAACTAAAGATGCATATCTCATGATCAGGTATATAAATGTGAGATCTATTGATATACAAATGTACAATCTTCGTTGAAGTATAAAATTGGGTAGAACAAAATTCATTAGACAATCCTTGAAAATTTGGATGCTAACGATGGGATATAAGGTGCAAAAGGACAACAAGACCTCTAAAGGCTGATAATGTTCAGAAGAGAGACCCTGTTTAGGATTAATCTCCTGACCAAGCAATTTAATCCAGTTTCCAGATGCTCAAGAATCTCTGCTTCGTTTATGTATTCAAGCTCATCTTCACAAGCTACCTTCCTCTGGTGTAGTGCCTTTGCAACGAAGGACCACCTGCTATTCTTTGATTCACCCCTAGGCTTCAACGAAAAAAACACAGCTTCAAGAAGAGAAGTAGTGATTTCTCTTGCTTCTATCAACATATTAATCACCACTGAGACATCACAATCCTTGTCAAGGGTGGAAATAGATCTGGACTTGCTAGTATGCTTCAGTAATCTCAGACATTTCTTAATCTCCTTCTTTGCCTTCTTTCCTGAGCGACTGTAAGCTTCCAATTTGCCCTCTGTAACTGCATCTTTTCTTCGAAGGGCCAAAGAAAGGTCTTGAGAGCAATCCTTTATCACAACCAAGTTGTCACGCATGACAGCGCACAGGTCCAAAAGTTTGATAGATTGATCCAGCTCTTTCTCTACCCATTTCTTTTGATGGGTATGGCAGAGAACTTGTTGGTTACTTGGCAAGTGAAGAATCTCCTCAATGCAGTCATACAGATTACCAAGCTCTCTCAATCTATGGCACATCATTTGTGGTGTTGTAGGGGATGTTGAGGCTACAACCGTCCTTAATTGCTTCAGCTCTTCTTCGACTCTGAGAGCGAGGGGTTGGGGTCTGGAGGGCATGCTTGTGGACCGAACATGAAAAGGTTGGTCTAGCACTGTTGCAGGACCAGCCATCCTTGAATTCTAGAAGACCTTAGAGTAGTATGAGAATTGAAGAGAATAGGAGAAAAGATAAGCTGTGCTTTCAGAACCCGGCCATCTTTCCTTATAAACCAATGCCTATGGAGAACAAATGGAGACACAAGGAATCATTGCAGCTCAGCATCCCATGTGATGTCAATTGGGACCTTGGCTTGCAGTATAATTTTGGGGAACAACTTTCTAAAACAGATCAGATCCATTTATTTGTGAAAATTTCTGTGATCTGATTCAATTATTAAAGAAACCATCAATGAGTGTAATGCATTTGCTGTAAACAATTTGGTACTTTAAGTCTATGCTTTGTTGTCTCCCCGACAACATATCAGGCTTGATGATTCTTTCATGTTTTATAAACAGGTTACAATCTGGCAATGCGGGTCTTGGCTAGCATATGATTCTGAGAAACAACTTTTCAAAACAGATCAGTTCCATAACATGTTTCTTTAAAGCTTGGGGAAGTGTCTATGATCTGATTCAATAACTAAAAGAAGGATATCCACGAGTGTAATGCATTTAACATTTATTCTTGATGGTTAACAATAAAGGTCTATGCTTGGTTGTCTCCTTGACAGCATATCGGCCTCATGATCCATTGATTTTTTTTTTTTTTTTTATATATATAGGCAATAATTTGGCAGCATGGCCAAAAAAGAAAGAAAGAAAAGAACATATGGTGATAGCAACCACATGATTGGAGTTATGGTCAACTCTCCTATATTTCCAATAATACTCAAGTGAAGGAATATTAGGACTCATAACTCAATAATCCTGTGGTCTGAATCATTATGCTCAAGAAAGCTAACATTAGAAGAAGGTTATGTGGCACAAGGTCTCAAAAATTCAGAAACATCCAACGTAAACAATGTGAAGTATTTATGCACATTAATATTTTTACAAAAATTCTGTATATGCTACAAGTAATAGTTACAAGGAAAGATATCTCTATGTAGCACAAACACTTCAAAGTAAGTGTCAAGTCATATTGCCACTCACATAACATTTAGCCCACAGACACTCTGAATCTGTGTCAGCTTTTAAAAAATCACAAACTTGTGTGTCAGAGTCTTGTCAGCTATCGGTTTAAACAAAATCTAACATCACATAAAGATCACATATTGGACACCTTGAAACCTCATGTCTTTGAAACAAATATGAAAAAGAGTCTATTTGATATGAGTAAATAATATATTAGGAGAACATAAACGCATCACTAACCAAGTGAGGCATTGGTTAGGGGAAGTGTATATGATCTGATTCAATAACTAAAAGAAGGATATGCACGAGTGTTATGCATTTAATATTTATTGTAATTGGTTAACAATAAAAGTCTATGTTTGCCTGTCTCCCTGACAGCATACCGGGCCTCATGATCCAATGATTTTTTAATATATGGGCAATAATTTGGCAGCATGGCCAAAAAGAAAGAAAGAAAAGAACATATGGTGATAACAACCACATGATTGGAGTTATGATCAACTCTCCTATATTTCCAATAATACTCAAGTGAAGGAATATTAGGACTCATAACTCAATAATCATGTGGTCTGAATCATTATGCTTAAGAAAGCTAACATTAGAAGAAGGTTATGAGGCACAAGGTCTCGGAAATTCAGAAACATCCAAGGTAAACAATGTGAAGTGTTTTAGCACATTAATTTTTTACAAAAAATCTGTATATGCTACACATAAGAATTATAGGGAAAGAAATCTCTATGTAGCACAAACACTTCAAAGTAAATGTCACGTCATATCGCCACTTGCATCACACTTGCCCGACATGTATCAGACACTCTGAATCCGCGTCGTAGTCATGTCAGTTTTAAATAAAATCTAAAAATCACATAAAAATCACAATTTGACACCTTGAAACCTCATGTCTTTAAAACAAATATGAAAAAGAGACCTATTTGATATGAGTAAATAATATATTAGAACATAAACGCATCACTAACCAAGTGAGGCATTGGTTAGATTTTTCATATCTGTTTTGTTTGATTTTGTTACTTTCATAAGCAACGAAGTTGTACTCTGGAGGTTTATTTTGTATTTTATTTTACTTTTAATACAACTCATCCCAATCATTATGGATTTTGATAAGTTATATATTGACACACACATTGAACCATACCACTGTGTCTCATATCCTAAATTTTAAAGATTTACCGTGTCATTGTGTTCTTGTCGTGTTGTATTCATGTCCAATGTTTGTGTCCATGCTTTATAGGAAATACCATACCTAAAAAGATAACTAGACAAATGATAAGTATTTGAAATCTACAACTCAAAAAAATGAAAAAAAATAAAAGATTGTGAATTCACCAAAATTTTTTTTAGATAAAACTGTAAGGTAAAAAACCCCCGATATTTCATTAATAAGAACTTAATGAAACATTCCCAAGTCAAAAGGGTACAAACTTACATTGAACACTTGTACACAATTTGATCCTTCAAAAGAAAAAAAAATGAAGCCACCGGAATGCCCTCATCAAAGTTGCAGCTTCTTCCCTCCACTGTAGTTGCGACGTCTGCAACTCAGACCCGTCCATCCGTTGGCCAAATCCCCCGCCAGTCGTCGGGTATCTGCATCTCAGATCCGGTCACCCTGTGACCGGATCTCCCCATCATGGACATCGTGGCATCTCCCCACCACCGCTGCTATAGCATTGTAGTGGTCAGTTTTTGACCTTCTTGAGATCGTGACACGTGTCTAACCTGTTAGGATTTTGTCTTACTTTCAAGAGGAGATATTGATCTAAGAAGATCCAATCGAGTTGGAGAAGATGATAACTTAAAGTAGAAGAAGCAAACCAAGTTGGTGCGGACTAGTCGACTTATACATTACACCAGATCAGTCGACTAGTAGTCAACTAGGGCAGATATAGAAGTAGAAACAGAGAGGGATTATTATATAGTAGTCGACTATATAGTTTAAAAGTCGACTAATGGCAGGGATTAGTCAACTAATCATCAGGATAAGTCGATTAATCAAGGTATTTCCTGAATCAGAATCAGTTTTCTTTACAGGTCCTGGTTTTCTTTTTCTGATGGAGTACGGAAAGGATTCAGTTTCTATTCAATGAAGGCTTATTTCTAAAGATTAAAGAGTCTAGAACTCTTCTAAATCAAGAAAATCAACTTATAATAGGATTGATCAAGATTTTTCAAGCATTCAACGGCCAAGATCATCTCATAGTCTAAATAGGAGTTATTTTATAAAATCCTATAAATAAAGATTATAACCTAGCATTGTAATTATCTTGAACAAACAGAGAAGGCACAGAAAAACATGTAGAACAGTAAGGAAGTCAAGAAAGAGAGGAGCAAGAAAAAAGTCCATAGAGAGAAGGTAATACTCTTGTAATCTAGGTTTAGACTCATGGGAAGATGAATACTCTTATTGCATCAAGAGAGAGGTTAGAACTCTTTGTATCAAGTTTATTAATAAAGCTCTCTCAAGTTCTCTCCTCATGAACGTAGGCCAAGTTTGGGTCGAATCACGTTAAATCCTTGTGTTATTTCTTATTACTCTTTTGTCTAGATATTACTATTTTGCTTTACAATAGTTTTCTTCTACAAGTATTATCATATTGTCAAGTTCTGTAAACGTCAATCTCGGGAGTAATAATTGGTGTCATAGCGTCGATTTGCTACAACACTTGATATCAGAGTATATCAAATAAAGGAAGTTTTATGACAAAGTTTGAGGTCGAGAAGTTCAATAGAAAAGAAAACTTTGGTTTATGTAAAAGAGGGTGAAGACGCTACTAATGCAACATGGTCTTCATAAGACCTTGCAGGGAAAGTCAGCAAAACCTGCAGGTACATCAGATGAGGATTGAGAGGAGATGAATTTAAAGGCGGCAAACAAGATCTAACTAAGTCTCGCAGACGAGGTGATGTACAATGTAATGGATGAAGAAATGGCTACGAGACTTTGATTAAGGTTAGAATTATATGAAGAAAGCCTCTCCAACAAGTCATATCTCAAGAAACAACTATATGAGTTATGTAAGAATGAAGGGATAGTGGTGTTGGAGTATTTAAACTTCTTTAACAATGTCAATAGTGAGCTTCTAACTGTTGATGTCAAGATCGACAAAGAGGACAAGACGTTGATACTTCTCAGTTCACTTCCACCGTCATATGATCACATCATCATCACCATACTTTATGGTAAGACAACTCTCCTGAGGTCATGTCAACTCTCTTATCTAATGAGATTAGAAAAAGGCCAAATTAAGAAGAGCAGACAAGATCGGGTTTGGGGATCACGAGAAGGAAAGGAATAGGAGAAGGAAAGAAAGGTTTGGGCTCATCAAAAACGTGTCACTTTTGTCACAGGGAAGGTCATTGGAAGAATGACTGTAAGTATCGACAAAAGTGGCTAAAGAAGAAGGGGCAAACTGCGGAGGCAGATGTAGCAAGCGATGTCAAGGACATTGAAGTATTAATGGCTTCTTATGTTGAGGATAACAGCTCTCAAAGTAAAACCTGGATATTTAATTCGGATAGTACGGTTCATGTATGTTCCTAAAAAGAGCTGTTCAACTCCTTGGTTGCAAAAAAGAAAGAGACTGTCAAGGTGGTGAATGGCTCGGCTTGTGAGGTCATTGGAACTAGGGGGTCAGGGTTACATAAAGAGATGGGACGGTTCGTGCTTTAGAGGCGGTCCAGTATATCCTGGAGGTACAGTACAATCTAATATCCATAGGTGTGCTCGATGAAGAAGGATGCCAAATACAAATGCAACAAGGAGTCGTCACAGTTAGATAAAAGATAAGGTAATCCTGAAAGGAGAGAAGTGTGGAGGGTTATACAAGTTGAAAGAAGAAAACTTAGTTTGAGGTAGAGTTTTAGGGATAAACTTAGAAGGGAGCTCATCACGAGGTAGAAATTTAAAGAAGACTACAACAAGATGTGAACCGGGTCAAAATGTTACGGGAAGGAGAAAGTGTGCATTCGGGTAAAGCCCGAGATGGGCCAATCCATGACAGTAAATCCGTCAAAAGCCTCGAGGAGAGGGCAAGAGTTAAAGACTTCACAGTAAAGTTACAACTAAGAAAAGAATTAAGGTAGTAATAAAAAATCTCAAAGTATTTTACTAAAGGCTTGAAAAGCAAGTCAGGTAGAGATTGTTAGGATTTTTTTATTTTCAAGAGAAGATAATGATCCAAAAAGATTCAATCAAGTTGGAGAAGAAGATGGTTTGGAGCAGAAGAAGCAAACCAAGTTGGTGCGGATTACTCGACTTATAAGTTGTATAAGTCGACTAATGCACTGACCAGTCGACTAGTAGTCGACTAGGGCAGATATAGAAGCAGAAACAGAGAGGAAGCATTATGCAGTAGTTGACTATATAGTTTACAAGTCAACTAATTGCAAGGATTAGTTGACTAATTATTAAGATATGTTGACTAATCGAGGCATTTCTTAAAGCAGAATCAGTTTCCTTTTCAGGTTCTGGTTTTATTTTCTGATAGAGTACGAATAAGATTCAGTTTTTTTTCAATGAAGGCTTGTTTCTAAAGATTAAATGGCTTAGAATTCTTCTAGATCAAGGAGATCAACTCCTAATAGGATTGATCAATATTCTTCACCCATCCAACAGCCAAGATCATCTCATAATCCAAATAAAAGTTATTTTGTAAAATTCTATAAATAAAAATTTTAACCCAATATTGTAATTGTCTTGAACAAATAGAGAAAACGCAGAAAAAGGTGAAGAACGCATAAGAAGACAAGAAAGAGAGGAGTAATGAGAAGGTGCATAAGAAAAGATAATACTCTTGTAATCTAGATTTAGACTCAATGGGAAGGTGAATACTCTTGTTGCATCAAGAGGGAGATTAGATCTCTTTGTATCAAGTTTATTAATAAAGCTCTCTCAAATTCTCTTCCGTAGATGTACGCTAAGTTTGGGCCGAACCATATTAAATCCTCTAGTTATTTCTATTACTCTCTTGTTTAAGTATTGCTAATTTGCTTTACAACTATTTTCTTCAACAACTATCATTATATTGCTAAATTTCACAAATGTCGACCTGGGCGTAATAATTTGTGTCATAACACCGATTTGTTACAACTAACCAGCTCAAACAAGCGAGTGACACATGGCCGCTTCCAGAACCTTTGAATAAGAGTCTCATCTAATTCAAACACCACGCAATTCAGGTGGTTAGGAGATAGCATCAGTTATGAAAATCCCTCTCTAAGCCAAATCTCTACTCAAACCTGATGGTTACAGCTCGGAAATAGATTGATCATATCAACAGCTGGACACAAACTACCAGAAAAATTAAACACTCGTTTAATCAATTCAAATCAAGATGTTTGGCTCAACTGCCTCTGAGATTAGAGGCTAAATGTTTAAATAGAGATGGACCCTGTAACCTTATCCAACAGACACTACCTTATAAATAACATGGCCCTTTCAACGTGAAGGGTAAATTCAACCCAGAAACCCTAGGCGTAAGATCAGAGCGATAACCATTTTAATTTTCCCTGAATTATAGTAAAATCCCCTTTCCCTATGGCTTTTTCCTCATTGGGTTTTTCACGTAAATCTCGATGTATGCTCTGGTTTGATTTCTCTAATTTCTTCATTAATTTCTCACATTTTGGTGCGTGGATAAATTTCATAGGAATTACCTACTGCATTTGGTGCTTTCATTGATAGCTCTGAATCTATACTCAAGATCTCTCCCCTTTTCAAAACCCTAACCCTTCCTCAAAATAGCCTCGCAACACAATCATGGTGCACAAGAACGTTGCCCATCATGATGCCAATGCTTCTGGTGAACTCGAGTTGTCAGTACTCTCCGAGGGAAGCTCATTCAGATGGTGGACGACCTGCGACGATGGTGGGGCGAACAACAGGCCCAGGCAGATCGCGAATGAGAACTAGTCCATCCATCGCGATACCGCAGAATGTAAGCGAGAGGCAGTAATGCAGGTCAATTATCAGTTGCTCATGCAGATTAAGGTTCTTCGAAAAGCACAATAAGTCATTGAGTTGGGTGCCAGGGAGACCCAAGTGGACACGTCGTCTGAGGTCCACCAACATCCTACGACTCCGATCGAATTACGTTTCAAGTTAAACAAAATAAGCTCCAAAGTAACCTCTTCACATGGGGACCCCAAGAGCCACGGAGCCAATAGCTCACGAAAGCGGGCAAGAGGACATTATGCCCTAATACCCAAGGAGAAGAACACTTCCCCGACATCTACGAAGACCAAGAGCGCCACAGTCTTCCCCCTTGAAGTTGTTGATTAACCAGATCCTTCACATCATCAAGCATCAACCATGGGGTGAAACTTTCCAAGTCAACCAAGCATGACCCAAACGCTAAAAGCAGGACACTGTTCTTTTCCTGTCAGTTAGGGTCACACCACCCTGCATTGTTGGGGCATCAAAAGGCATCTCGAGGATCTAATTCAATGTGGATACCTTGACAAGTTTATCCTCGACCTGGACGAAGATCCAGAGGTTGAAGAGACCCCAGCCAAGTCTGTCGACTAAAGTGCTCATTCATCAGCATAACTCATCAGGATAGGCTCATTCTACAGCATAACTCATCCAGACGGGAAGTTAGTCTCACAAAAAAAGGGTGATGGAACTATTTTCATTCGAAATGATACTATGTCAAAATCTTATAATATCCAATGAAAAGATTCAATTCTCTCATTTTTAATGTCTCATACGTTCCGAAGAACGACAAACTCTTCGATAGCCTATACGGTCCTACCCTGACGGCTACCCCACGGGGAGTCTCCTCAAAGACGAAAACTTGCCTATGACTGCTCGAACCTCAGCCTACATGGGCATTACCCTTATGACCACCTGAGCAAGTCAACAGCTTATACGGGTCTTCACCATGACAGCTACTTGTCGGGAGTCTCCTAAAAGATGGAGGCTCGCCCATATTGACTGCTTGGAGTCAGCCTATAATAGGACCTACCCTGATGGCTACCCGAGCAAGTCAACAGCCTACACGGGTCTTCACCCTAACAGCTACCCCTCAGAGAGTCTCCTAAAAAATGGAGTGTCGCCCACATTGACTGCTCAGAGTCACCCTATAATGGGATCTACCCTGATGGCTACCCGAGCGAATCAAGAACCTACATAGGTCTTCATCCTGACGGTTACCTATCGGGGTATCTCCTGAAAAATGAAGCCTTTCCTACGACTCTCGGAGCTCAGTCTACACGGGCCTTACCCTGACGGTTACCCGAGCGAGTCGACAGCCTATAAGGGTCCTACCCTGACGGCTACCCTCGGGGAGTCTCCTGAAAGATGGAGACTTGCCCATGACTGCTCGAAGCTCAGCCTACACGGGCCTTTCCCTGATAGCTAACCGAGCGAGTCAACAGCATATACGGGTCCTATCCTGATGACTACCCCTAGGGGAGTCACCTAAAAGATGGAGACTTGCCCACGACTGCTCGAAGCTCAGCCTACACGGGCCTTACCCTGATGGCCACATGAGTGAGTTAACATCCTACACATGTCTTCACCCTGACGGCCCTCAGGGAGTCTCCTGAAAAATGGAGGCTCGCCCACATTGACTGCTCGGAGTCAGCTTATAATAGGACTCAACCTGATGGCCATCCGAGCGAGTCAACAACCTACACGGGTCTTCACCCTAACGGCCACCTGAGCGAGTCAACCTACACGGGTCTTCATCCTGATACTTATCCCTCGGGGAGTCCTCTGAAAGATGGAGGCTCACTCAATTGACTTCTCAGAGCAGTCTATAATGGAATTTACCCTGATGGCCACCAGAGCGAGTCAATAGCCTACATGGGTCTTCACCCTGACGACTATCCCTCAGGGATTCTCCTAAAACATGGAGGCTCACCTACATTAGTTACTCGAAGTCAGCCTACAATGGGACCTACCCTGATGGCCACCGAGCTGGTTAACAACCTAACTCAAGTGTTACCCTGACGACTACCATGCCAACACAACTTCAAAGCTAGGGTTTTCCCACTCAACTAAGATTCGCAGGTATCATTGTGGAGCGAACCCGACTCAGAAACTACATGCTAAACCATTCCAAATGCTTTGAAACAAAAACAACTCCCCGAGCAGACACAACAAGTCAATCACAAGCACAAACAAGATAAGATCCAAATAATACTTCCATTTAAATTATCTACTTTATTATAGAGTTTTTTGGATTACATCCATCCACGCACAAGTATGGTTACATCTAACAAGAGTAATACATCTGTTACATGTAAATGTTCTTCCTAAGAGAAAAGTCAGATACGTTCTCGTCTGTGTCCCTAACAGTGTCCAGAAGATGACTCCTAAACAAACAATCCTGAAGGATCACCTAGAGGGGGGGTGAATAGGTGATGGCTAATCTAATGGTCACTAAATGAACAAACAATGTGGAATTAAAACTATTATGACCTAAATAAACTATTTAAACTAAACACCACGTATAACACAAGAGTGTAGCCGAATTTCCCGTGAAGGGCTCTGGACTAACTCCTCTAGATTCCCCTAGATAAGGGTTGAGGTGCCGCGTTGGCTCTCTTAGTTAAATACAAGTGTTAGCAAACAAACCCAAGCATGTATATCAATTAAGCACACAATGTATATCAAGCATATAAGGATAAGACAAGTAATAGCATGCAAGATATAAACAAGAGACAAGGAGAGAGAGAGTGAGCAATCGCAAACACAAGGGATTTGTTTCGAGGTTCGAGCACACTTGCTCTACATCCCCGCCTTCGACACATGAAGGATTTCCACTATAATCGATCCCACCGGATCACTCGGTGCCGCAACACCTACAACTATCGGACTCTCTAGCCCGTACACACCGCAAGCCCACCGGCTCGCCGAGGCCGCACCTCAAACAAAGAGTTCACACACGAACTCGAAACAACCGCGAACGCACTCGTACGCCTCCTCAAGGAAGAAGAAAAGATCTCTTGGTGATCTAAACACTTTGATCACCAATAAACACTCTCACAACAAAACCCTATAGATAGATATAGCAATAGATAGCTCAAGTGGGTGCGTGAGAAAACAAGGATGGAAATTGGGGAGGAAAACTCGAAGAATCACTTTTAACACTCTTGATAAAAACTCTCCTTTTGATTGGAAATATTTGCTCTAAAACAAGTGGAGAAAACCTCTTAAAAGAGTTGGGAAAACTGGTGAAAAATCCACTTGAAAATCTTATAGAAAACAGCCCCCAAATGGCCCAATTTATAGGGCTCCAAAAACTAGCCGTTGGAGGTCTGTCAGAACTGTCGGTCGACCGGCCAACGGTCATATTTCAGACCATTGTGCCATCGGTCGACCGGTCGGTCGACCGAGGCCAGGATACAGAGAGCAAGTCTCTCTGTCCGGTCGGCCGGGCCTTTCCAGAGTGCAGAGCTCTCTAGACGGTCGACTGGGTCGGTCGACCGACCTCCTGCCAAAACTGGCGTGCACGTCTGTGCACGTCGGTCGACCGTGACGGTCGGCCGACTTCAATCTGCGGTCGACCGTCCCGGTCGACCGGCTGAAGCCAGGAAATAAAGTTAAGGGATTAAAAACTTGATCTTTTTGATTGAAATAAAATCCCATAAAATACTGAAAAATCTACAAAAATAGTTTTACCAATATACTTTGATAAACAAACATGCTTGCATAAAATCAAGGCATGTTACAAATAATTTGGACTATTTTTGTAATATGAAAAAATTGGTTCAAATGAAAAACAGTATTTTTCCAAACATGATTTTTCAAAACTTGTTTTTCTAAAACTTCACAAAATACAAAAACAAGATATTTAAACTCATTTGAAGCATAGAGTGTATGGATATGATCCACTACACAAACATGATGAAATATCTATGTTTTTGACATTATGCACTAAACATGATTTTGGATAAAACAAAACTATCAAGAGTGTGTGTATATGTACTTGAGCAATCCACCAACTATTCTATCCTTTATATTTTATCTAAAAACAAATCTTATAAAAACAAACCTAGACACAAGTCTCCATCTTCTTGAAGTCTTTACTTGAAGCCTTCTCATCTTCTTGACTAGGTCCAAATACGATCCAATGGCCCTTGTATCAAACCGTGCTAGCTCCAAAACTTGACTTTAAATCCTTTGTTGAAGCTATGCACCTACTAAGATCTTGATCATAAATTGATTAGTCTCTAATTTTGCATAATTTTCATTACATTCTCATATTTATTTCATGTAAAATTCTACTAATAAAACCTTGCTTGCTTGATCCTAGGTCCATGGTGGGCAAATGAAGAAGAAGATCTAAATCACCATTTATTTGGTGATTAAAAGGCCTAAAAGATAGTCATTTGACTTAAGAGGCTGGTTTCGTCAAAACTAGAGATACAAAATCAGAAACCGGGAATCCAGCCGATAGGGGGACAACCAGGCGGCGCGCAGCAGGCGGTGCTGCGCGCGCCGCCAAAGTATTGCCGCAGAAACGCGGCATATGCCGCGTTTTCGCGGCCATGTGGGCGCGCGGCGCGCCACGTTTTGGGCCAGGGTTTGTCCCCTGGCCCCCTAGTCCCTGATGCCTATAAAAACCCTCCTGGGTTCTTCAGTTGAAAAAAAAATCCGGAGAGCAAGTTGTGTAGTTTGATCTTTTGTTTGTAGTTGTTGTTGTTCTTCTTCTTCTAGTTCTAGTTCTAGCTTTAGCCATTAGAGTGAAAGAGAGAGAGAGTGTGTACAAGTTGTATTGGAAGGTGACAAGTTAATACAAGTAATTACTTCTCTTTCTTCTTTCCATTTACTAGTTGTTTTCATTTTCTTGCATTTGCTTTTACATTCTTGCTTTAGTGTAACTCCTTCTCTTTATCTCTTTTCTTTTGTTGTTCTTTTCTTCATCATGTGTAACTAACTACTCCATAGCATGGCTAACTAACCACTAACCCACTAAACTTTAACTACTTAATTGATAACCCGCCTGAGTCAATAGTGTCAACAAGCCTTGTGCAAACGAGAGCTATGGCATCTTAAGACGAGGGTTCTAACTCTAACTTACCTACAAGTATTTACCTTCTTATATTTCATACTTAAATAGTTTTTTGATGATCTATAAGTTTTGTACTTTGTTTGTTGTTGTAAGTTAGAGACTTTCCTTTTAACTTTGTCGTTACCATTAGTGCACTCGTGTCTTCCCGTATTCTCGCCTTCTAATGGATCTTGATATGGGAATGTCCGAGTTTTTGTCGTGTAAAGCAAAGTTATAGGAAGAACTTTCACTCAATTTTCACGTGAATAGTTCCATTGCATCAGGGGTAAGCTTGCTATGATCCATCGTGAGGCACATCTTCAAGAAGTTAGGGATTAGTGGGAGCAATTAGTAGAAAATTAGCCATGCGTTTTCACCACTAAGAAAAACCCACTTTTACAAACTACCAAAACATTTTCCAACAATTCTTGAAACAACTTGTTTTCACTTTTCAATTCTTTATTTGGAAACAAAGAACATTCTCTTTTCTTGAACATAAAAGCAGCATCAAGCTTCCATCGCTCTCCCTCCTTGTGGATACGACCCGTATAGCCACTTCGCTACTACGGAAGAATCGCAAAAGCAGTAACTTCGACCCACTCCCTTTCCACTTTTCTTATGCATGCTTTTTGCCGATCAAATTTTGGAGCCGTTGTCGGGGAGGGAACGGCTTTATTGTTCAACACTAAAGATTGTTCTTTTTGTGTAGGAGAAGTACCAAGGAGCTCACTTTCAAGGGAAGCAAAAGAGGTGGCCAAGGACATTGCGCGAGGATTTATTTGCCCTCGGAAAATTCGTGTAAAAACGAGTTTTTTTCGATTGAAGTACTAACAAACTCGTTTGCACGGTTGCCGAAAGCCGCTAAAAATTGCTTTCTGAATTTTTAGTTCCATTGAATGCTTCACCCTATGCATGTATAATAAACTCAACAGAAATCCACTTGTTGCTTAATTAAAATTTGGACTAGACCTTTGCATATAGGGCACGTGTCTATTTCAATTCATTTCAATTTCTGTTGAAGAGTGCTGGAGAAAAGGTACGTGTGCATTCATATAGAATAGGACCAACATTTTGAAGTGATTTACCGCTTTGAATGTTACCTTGTTGTGAATAAACTGTACACTTGCACAATTGACTTTAAGGGCAAAACCCAAATAAACAAGATAAGGTGGGGATTTCATCACCCTTCCTTAGCCCAAAAACCATCTCCAAGTGCACTCACACTTTCCCAAGCCTTAACTAAAAATCAATAGACGTTGGCCCTAGGGACATCTCGGACTCACTAAGAGATTAACCGAGGTTGGAAATTGTAAGAACTATACTCCTGCAAAATCGGTGTCTAAGAAAAGTGGATTGAGAGGTAAAGCCTCGAAAGCTCCGTGGTTTGGCATAATTAGGCCCGTGGCTCCGCCCGGATACCTCCCCCCGAGCTTTGCCCTTTCCTGGCCGATTAGCTTGTAGTCGAGTTCCTGCAACAAACTTTCCCGGAGAATCGACCAGTTAGGAGTCGTCTAGGTCCAGGTACCTTAGACTAAGGCTTGTGGTTGTTTTTCTTTCTTTTGTTTGTTTTTCACTCTGTTCGATTGTTTGTTGTTTTTGCGTTGGTTGTGGTGTGCTGCATGCAAGAGTGGGTGAGAGATCCGTCAACTTCCAGATTAACAAGAAACACTTCTCTACCCTTGCATCCAGAACCGGTGATGGCGTCACTTCAGGATAGATTTTACCCGATCAGAACTTCACTTCCATCTTGCATAAAACTTCCTGAAGCAAACGACAATAATTTCGAGTTAAAGCCCCAATTCATTAACACTCTTCCCAAATTTCATAGTTTAGAATCGGAGGACGCATACTTCTTTGTTAGGGAATTTGAAGAAGTATGCCTCATGATGCGTATACCCCAGCTAGGAGACGATGCCGTTAGGTTACGTTTCATCCCTTTTTCCCTAAAGAACCTAGCTAAGAAATGGTTATACAGTTTGGCAGCAGATTCAGTCACGACGTGGGATGATTTCGTCAAGGCTTTCTTGAAGAAATTTTACCCAATTCACAAAACTGCCCTCATTAGGAAGAACATCATGCAGTTTAAGCAAGACCCGAACGAACCATTTTGGAGATACTTTGAGCGATTCAAAGATCTCCTAGCTCAATGCCCTCATCATGGCGTGAAGAAATGGCGTCAGTGCCAGATTCTCTACGATGGTCTAGATTATCAGACTAAGACCCTGTTGGAAACGATGTGTCAGGGAGGGTTCTTGCAAAAGGATGAGAATCAGGGTTGGGATTTGTTTGAG
Source organism: Agave tequilana (assembly GCA_038442645.1). Classification (NCBI taxonomy): domain Eukaryota; kingdom Viridiplantae; phylum Streptophyta; class Magnoliopsida; order Asparagales; family Asparagaceae; genus Agave; species Agave tequilana. The sequence continues at coordinate 49,498 of JAVJIF010027747.1, forward strand.
GATTTAGCGGAGAAAACCCTGCAATGGGAGCCAGCCTCGGAAAAACCTAGGAATTCACAATCTATAGCTTCAAGAGGAGGGCTCCTATCCCTAGAATCATCCATAGCTGCCGAGGCTAAGATTGCTACCCTGATGAGAAGGATAGAGGCTCTGGAAACAAAAGAGCCTGCTAGTGTCAACCAGATCAACCCACCACCAATTCACAATCCGGGTTGTTCATATTATCAGGCACCGAACCATGTCTTTGAAGAGTGCCCTGTTTTCCATGCCCAACAAATGCCACCAGAACACATGAACGCGGCTTACTCACGGCCGCCTCATAACCCCTACTCGCAGACCTACAATCCCGGCTGGAGGAATCACCCAAATTTCTCCTGGGCCCAAAACAATCCTCCCAGCCTAATTTTTCCAACAACTTTCACCACCCTACTCCTCCACCACCTTTTCCCAGTCAAGCCCCTTCTTCATCCTCCCAAAGCTCTCCAATGGAAAAGAAAATCAGTAAATTGGAGGAGAGCATAGAGGCATTCATTAAGTCCCAAGCCGCTTTCATGCAAAATCAGGGACAAACTTTGAACAATCATTCATAGGCCATATCAAGGTTGGAAATGCAGATGAGCCAGTTAGCTAGCTCCCTAAGTGAAAGACCTAAGGGTACTTTGCCTAGTCAGCCACTAGTTAACCCAAAAACCTCCAACCAAGCATATGAAGTTCAGGATCCATCAATTAACCAGTGTAATGCTATTCACACACTGAGATCTGGAAAGCAGGTAGACAACCAGGTCTACCAACAGAAAAGTCCAGTCCATCCTGATCCCACTCCAGCCTCCACCTCTGCTAGTTCCTCCCAATCCACTCCACCAACATCTGACGAGGACAAAACTGCTGAACAAGTTCATAAGCCTGTAGCACCCTTCCCAATAGGCTTAGGAACAATAATAAAAATATGCACATGGAGAAAATGCTAGAGATGTTCAATCAGGTCAAATTGAATGTGCCACTTCTTGACGCTATCCAACAAGTCCCGGCTTATGCCAAATTTCTGAAGGATATGTGTACTAAGAGGAGAAAGACCAATGTGCCCAAGAAAGTGTTCTTGGCCACTAATATAAGCGAAATTCTGTCTGGTCCCATTCCGGTAAAATACAAGGATCCCGGATGTCCCACCATTTCCTGCACCATAGGACAGACCGAAATCAGTAGAGCGCTTCTTGACTTGGGAGCAAGTATCAACTTGCTACCTCTCTCGGTATACCAGCAACTTGGGTTGGGTGAGCTAAGCCCAACTCGAGTCACCATTCAGCTAGCTGACCGATCTGTGAAGATCCCGAAGGGGGAAATCACAGACGTCCTCATCCGGGTCGGGATTTTCATTTACCCCGTTGACTTCATTGTGCTTGAGACCCAACCTGTGTCCAATCTTAGGTCTCAAACTCCCGTCATCTTAGGACGCCCATTCCTTGCTACAGTCAATGCCATAATTAACTGTAGGAACGGGTCCATGTGATTGACTTTTGGAGACATGACGAAGGAAGTCAATGTCTTCAATCTTGGAAGACAACCTAGGGATGTCAATGATCAGACGTTTGAGGTTAATTCTATTGAAAACCTGACCAGTGAACATGAGGAAAGCATGGAGACAGAAACTGAGGCAGAGTTTGATCTGGAGGCTGAGGATTTTAATTTAGACCAGATCTTCGATTCAGCAGTGGATTGGTCATAAATTGATTAGTCTCTAATTTTGCATAATTTTCATCACATTCTCATATTTATTTCATGTAAAATTCTACTAATAAAACCTTGCTTGCTTGATCCTAGGTCCATGGTGGGCAAATGAAGAAGAAGATCTAAATCACCATTTATTTGGTGATTAAAAGGCCTAAAAGATAGTCATTTGACTTAAGAGGCTGGTTTCGTCAAAACCAGAGATACAAACCAGAAACCGGGAATCCAGCCGACAGGGGGGACAACCAGGCGGCGCGCAGCAGGCGGCGCTGCACGCGCCGCCAAAGTATTGCCGCGGAAACGCGGCATATACCGCGTTTTCGCGGCCATGTGGGCGCGCGGCGCGCCACGTTTGGGCCAGGGTTTGTCCCCTGACCCCCTAGTCCCTGATGCCTATAAAAGCCCTCCTGGGTTCTTCAGTTGAAAAAAAATCCGGAGAGCAAGTTGTGTAGTTTGATCTTTTGTTTGTAGTTGTTGTTGTTCTTCTTCTTCTAGTTCTAGTTCTAGCTTTAGCCATTAGAGTGAAAGAGAGAGAGTGTGTACAAGTTGTATTGGAAGGTGACAAGTTAATACAAGTAATTACTTCTCTTTCTCCTTTCCATTTACTAGTTGTTTTCATTTTCTTGCATTTGCTTTTACATTCTTGCTTTAGTGTAACTCCTTCTCTTTATCTCTTTTCTTTTGTTGTTCTTTTCTTCACCATGTGTAACTAACTCCTCCATAGCATGGCTAACTAACTACTAACCCACTAATCTTTAACTACTTAATTGATAACCCGCATGAGTCAATAGTGTCAACAAGCCTTGTGCAAACGAGAGCTATGGCATCTTAAGACGAGGGTTCTAACTCTAACTTACCTACAAGTATTTACCTTCTTATATTTCATACTTAAATAGTTTTTTGATGATCTATAAGTTTTGTACTTTGCTTATTGTTGTAAGTTAGAGACTTTCCTTTTAACTTTGCCGTTACTATTAGTGCACTCGTGTCTTCCTGTATTCTTACCTTCTAATGGATCTTGATATGGGAATGTCCGAGTTTTTGCCGTGTAAAGCAAAGTTATAGGAAGAACTTTCACTCGATTTCCACGTGAATAGTTCCATTGCATCAGGGGTAAGCTTGCCTATGATCCATCGTGAGGCACATCTTCAAGAAGTTAGGGATTAGTGGGAGCAATTAGTAGAAAGTTAGCCATGCATTTTCACCACTAAGAAAAACCCACTTTTACAAACTACCAAAACATTTTCCAACAATTCTTGAAACAACTTATTTTCACTTTTCAATTCTTTAGTTGGAAACAAAGAACATTCTCTTTTCTTGAACATAAAAGCCGCATCAAGCTTCCATCGCCCTCCCTCCTTGTGGATACGACCCGTATAGCCACTTCGCTACTACGGAAGAATCGCAAAAGCAGTAACTTCGACCCACTCCCTTTCTACTTTTCTTGTGCATGCTTTTTGCTGATCATAAATCTGTCACTAATTAAACACAAGATCATTAGTACTATAACTACATGAGTTGATCATCATTAAAACTAGAGTGATGGGCCTTCGGGCCAACAATCTCCCCCTTTTTGATGATGACAAAACTCATGAAGTTATATATGTATGGATTAAAGTAAAGCTCCAAAGAAGCTCCCCCTTAACTCACGCATCACAAATAAACAAAATAAATATGCAATGAGGCACATAAACATGTATGCAAATGTAGGAGTAAACATGCTAATCAAGCATAAAACAAAAAAATTCTTTTTCTCCTATTTGCAAAACAAAACATATATGCATAAACAATCCTTTTCACAAAACATGCATATAAATCCAAAATCTTTCTCCCCTTTTTATCAATCATCAACAAAGGGGTAAAAACACAATCAACAAATTTTTCTCCCCCTTTTTGTCATAAACATAGAATCAATAAAGGGGAATAAACAAATAAGTCAATAAAAGGTTATATGCGATATACATTCATGAAGAGGAAGACGTTAAGTTAGCTTCCCTACACATATGCATTACATGAAGAAGGGATGACAAGCCCCAATTCACATAACACATATTATGTAATGCATAAGAGGAGATGTGAAGCTCCCCCCTACACACGTGTATCACATAGAGAAGAGTTATGAAGCTCCTCAATATATAATACACTCAACATGAATCTATATGTAGAAGAGATGTTAAGCTCTCCTTGCATATAGACAATACAAATCAAAAATTTTAATTTTTCTTATAAAACAAATTTTGAATTTTTTCAATAAAACAAATCTTGAGAATTTTTCCTAAAATTTTTATTTTCTTATCATAAACAACTTTGTGCTTTAAACATGTAAAACAATTTTAACTCAAGCACAAATAACTCATATATATATATGAAAAATGAGTATACCAAATGAAATTGATACATACATATATAAGAAAACACAATATGAGTATATATAAAAATAGAGTCAAATTGATACCAATTGAAATGATTCAATGATACCAATTGAAACAATAATGGGATCATGTGTATATCTCATAAAATATTGAAGAATAAATAACTAGTTAAATTAATATTTTGAAAAACTAGTTAAAGATCCTTCAAAAACATGAAACCAAATCATATGTATTACATGAATCATACCAAATACACAAGAGATGACACTCAAGATCGATTATGCTCGTAAAAGTATTCATGAATCAAAGTCATGACAAAACAATGAAGTATGAGTGTACAAGAATCATGTATATAGCATTTTCATGAAAATAGTCATTAAGGCTCAAAAAGAACATGAATCTTTAATATTTATCAAACACAAAAATTTATTTTTCATTAAAACAAAACAAACTTCTAGGTATATGTATGATTTATCTAAATCTAATAATATGCATACATATCTCAAACATAAAAGAGTCTATTAATAATATTTGCATGAAGACAAGAGACTCACGGGTATACATGTATATTTATTAGATTTGAATAAAAATTACATATACATGAAGTAAATCATTAAAATAGGCAAAACAAGTATAAATGAAAGAATTATCAAAACTAGCCTATATATGTGCATATAGTGGGTACAAATGAGCATGAAGCGCAAATATATATGAATCAATTTGTTCTCACTATTTGTACATGTATAAATACAAGTTTTGATAAAAACTACATTTAAACTAGTATTTACTACATGAAGCGCAAAAACATGAACATGCTATATGATGTCAAGAATGAATAAGCATGTAAATAACTAAGAGTTTAGAAATAGTTACCAACTAAGGAACTATGTTCCAAAACTCCAAACATGGTGGTTGACCCACCAAACCTCCTTGATAGCGATGCTTCTATATATGTGTCCATCAAGTCCATGTGCATCCACCATCAAGGCACCATCCCTCTCACGTCGTGTGAGAGCCTTCACCTACATCAAAAACACAAGGTGGGGGTTTTCGTACCCATTTTCTTTTGGGTCCTTGGGGGTTAGCTTTGTAAGGCACCCAAACATTTTTATTAGCAAAATTTAAAACATTTATCTTATCATAACAAAATTTGCTAAATGGCCTTTGCGGTCACAATGTGTACACTTGTACACCTTAGAATGCTTATGTGTATGTGTATGATCGTGGCGTGCAACATAAGCATATGCATGATGATGTGCATGAGAATGTGGAGCTAGTTTCTTTGAAAACCTAGACTCCAATTTAGAGTGGTTAAATGCACATGTGCTCAAAGTAGAGCTCAAACAATCCATTTTATTTTTCAAAACATTTATCTCATTTGTGGTGGCATGTAAACCATGATGAGATATAAAACTATTTTTCTTGTTCTTTTTAGAAACAAATTCTTTTCTTTTTCACAAATTTTTCTTCTCAAAGAATTATTTTCTTGAAAAACAACTTCCTTTTGTTTTTCCACCAAAACAATTTTATTTTTCAAAGATGTGTTTCCTTCACAAAGATTATTTAATTTGAACATTAAGGAAACATTTTCATTTTTCAAAATTTCATTTTCTTTTTCCATGCATGCAACCTTAGTTCTAAATGAATCATTTTCTTTAAGCATGCAATCAATTTTCTTTTTCAAATTTTATTATCTTTTCTAAGCATGTCATATTTCTCAAGTAATAGTTGACAAAAAGATGAAAGCTCATCATATGACATGTTATCATCTTCTACCTCGGATTCGGTAGTTACCTCAAGGGGTTATCCCCTTGGACCATATAGCACTTAATGGAGACGTCACTTCCAACATCCGAATCGCTCCCCGCATAGTATTGATCATTTTCGCAAGGGAGAGGAGGGTGTTCCAAACTACAAAAGCTGAATCAATGTTAGCAATCCTAGATAAATAAACATCATCTAGGGTACTCTTCAAAGCATAAAGGGCTTTTGCATTAGCCTCAAGATTCTTACCATTTAAACAATATGCATTATTAGAGATGGCAAGGTAAACATGAATTCCTAGGGCTTTGAGGTACAAAGACATCTTAACCTTCCAAATTTGGATGTTAAGAATGTCAAAAGTGGGTGGTGACATGAAGTCCATGGTGTGTGTACAAAATACGTGATTAGCCTAAAAAGAGGATCTTTAACTTTAGGTTGTAAGACCCAAAAGCAGAGCACTTGGCTCTGATACCAATTGAAGGATCACCTAGAGGGGGGTGAATAGGTGATGGCTAATCTAATGGTCACTAAATGAACAAATAATGCGGAATTAAAACTATTATGACCTAAATAAACTATTTAAACTAAACACCACGTATAACACAAGAGTGTAGCCGAATTCCCCGTGAAGGGCTCTGGACTAACTCCTCTAGATTCCCCTAGATAAGGGTTGAGGTGCCGCGTTGGCTCTCTTGGTTAAATACAAGTGTTAGCAAACAAACCCAAGCATGTATATCAATTAAGCACACAATGTATATCAAGCATATAAGGATAAGACAGGTAATAGCATGTAAGATATAAACAAGAGACAAGGAGAGAGAGAGAGAGTGAGCAATCGCAAACACAAGGGATTTGTTTCGAGGTTCGAGCACACTTGCTCTACATCCCCGCCTTCGACACACGAAGGATTTCCTCTATAATCGATCCCACCGGATCACTCGGTGTCGTAAAACCTACAACTCTCGGACTCTCTAGCCCGTACACACCGCAAGCCCACCGGCTCACCGAGGCCGCACCTCAAACAAAGAGTTCACACACGAACTCGAAACAAGCGCGAACGCACTCGTCCGCCTCCTCAAGGAACAAGAAAAGATCTCTTGGTGATCTAAACACTTTGATCACCAATAAACACTCTCACAACAAAACCCTATAGGTAGATATAGCAATGGATAGCTCAAGTGGTGTGTGAGAAAACAAGGATGAAAATTGTGGAGGAAAACTCAAAGAATCACTTTTAACACTCTTGATAAAAACTCTCCTTTTGATTGGAAATATTTGCTCTAAAACAAGTGGAGAAAACCTCTTAAAAGAGTTGGGAAAACTGGTGAAAAATCTACTTGAAAATCTTGTAGAAAACAGCCCCCAAATGGCCCAATTTATAAGGCTCCACAAACTAGCCATTGGAGGTCTGTCAGAACTATCAGTCGACCGCCCGGTCGACCGGCCAACGGTCATATTTCAGACCGTTGTGCCACCGGTCGACCGGTCGGTCGACCGAGGCCAAGATACAGAGAGCAAGTCTCTCTGTCCGATCGACCGTCCGGTCGGCCGGGCCTTTCCAGAGAGCAGAGCTCTCTGGACGGTCGACTGGGTCGGTCGACCGGCCTCCTGCCAGAACTGGCGTGCACGTCTGTGCACGTCGGTCGACCGTGACGGTCGGCCAACTTCAATCTGCGGTCGACCGTCCCGGTCGACCGGCTGAAGCCAGGAAATAAAGTTAAGGGATTAAAAACTTGGTCTTTTTGATTGAAATAAAATCCCATAAAATACTGAAAAATCTACAAAAATAGTTTTACCAATATACTTTGATAAACAAACATGCTTGCATAAAATCAAGGCATGTTACAAATAATTTGGACTATTTTTGTAATATGGAAAAAATTGGTTCAAATAAAAACAGTATTTTTCCAAACATGATTTTTCAAAGCTTGTTTTTCCAAAACTTCACAAAATACAAAAACAAGATATTTAAACTCATTTGAAGCATAGAGTGTATGGATATGATCCACTATACAAACATGGTGAAATATCTATGTTTTTGACATTATGCACTAAACATGATTTTGGATAAAACAAAACTATCAAGAGTGTGTGTGTATATGTACTTGAGCAATCCACCAACTATTCTATCATTTACATTTTATCTAAAAACAAATCTTATAAAACAAACCTAGACACAAGTCTTCATCTTCTTGAAGTCTTCACTTGAAGCCTTCTCATCTTCTTGACTTGGTCCAAACACGATCCAATGGCTCTTGGATCAAACCGTGCTAGCTCCAAAACTTGACTTTAAATCCTTTGTTGAAGCTATGCACCTACTAAGATCTTGATCATAAATCTGTCACTAATTAAACACAAGATCATTAGTACTATAACTACATGAGTTGACCATCATCAAAACTAGAGTGATGGGCCTTCGGGCCAACAAATCCGCCACAGCTGGAAGGGCAAGGGTGCCGAGAACTCCCAGAAAGATACCAGCAAGGAAGAATAGGCCTTAAATGTAGACTGAAGCCTGCAAGGTGATGAGAATACCGATGCCAAGACTGTAACTCCAAAGATGAACTCAGAAGCGGTGGCAGGCAAGACAGCGGCATCGAATAAGAGTACAGATGACCAATCCCAGTGATCAAAACTGTCATCAAGTACGCATATGCTTCTTGCTCCATGATCGCTACAAGAAAATGAAAGTCGAGCCCCAACCCTGCCCGGCCTGATCTGGTTAGAGACCAGATGTGCGACCAAGTAGAAGCTAGAACATTCCTTATTCTTCCTGACAGTGGGCCTCGTTGCTAGAACCGAAGCCCCTTAACGGGCCTATCGCGAAAATCGAAGCCCCTCGACAAATGAACTCCTGAACACCAGGAGCGCAGCAACCGTCTCCATGCTCCCACTCTCCTTCCTCCACTAGATAAAGAAGGAAGGTGACATCACTGTCTACAAGACAATACGAAATCTTAAAATTAAGAAATTTTCATGAAACAGTGTATATCTCCCCTAAAGAATTCCACCTTATTTATAGAGATAAAGAAATCCCAAGCGTCAACCATTCAGAATTTTAATCCCAAGAAGACGAAGAGCCACTCAATCAACAGCTTACACGTGTCACGACGGTTCGGATCCGAGCTGTCATGCTGGATACGTTGCACCATCCTCGAACGCCGCGACTCCTCGAAAAGTGAGGGTTAATGGACCATCGCGACATCGGATAGGACATGTATTTAAAATTCTGCCAGCCTGTACAGGCACGCCACTAGAAGATGAAAATCAAAGCGTCACAAGAAGCCTAAGGCCAAACTCAAGAAGTTTGCTCCCTCCCTTTCTCTCGGAGCTCCCAGGAACACATAAGTCTCGAGGGACCGTTCCCGACCATCCGTCAAAGAGAGAGAAGCAGAAGGGGCATCTATAGTGATCAGTTTTTGATCTCCTTGAGATCGTAACACGTTTCCAACCAACCTCAAACAAACGAGTAACACATGGCCACTTCCAGAACTTTTGAACAGGACTCCCCATCTAATTCAAACTCCGAGCTGTTCAGGTGGTTAAAAGAAGAAACAGAATCAGCTACGAGGATCCCTATCTTTAAGTCAAATCTTCACTCAAACCCGATGGTTCTAGCTTGGGAATGGATCGACCATATCAACAGCTGGATGCAGGCTACCAGATAAACATAAAAACCCATTCAACCAATTCAAATCAAGATATTTGGCTTTAACCATCTCTGAGATAAGCGGTTAAATGTTTAAACAGAGTTGGACTCTGCAACCTTATCCAACAGACACTACCGTATAAATAGCATGCCCCTTCCAATGTGAAGGGGGAATTCAACCCAGAACTAGTGCCGTGAGATTGGAGCGATAATCATTGAAATTTCTCTTGAATTATAGTGAAATCCCCTCTCTCTCTCTTCGTGGTTTTCCCTTTTGGGTTTTTCACGTAAATCTGAGTATATGCTCTGGTTTTGATTTCTCTAATTTCTTCATTAATTTATCATATTTTGGTGCGTAGATAAATTCCCTAGAAATTACCCACAGTAAGCATCTATAGCACATATCCGATCAACTATTGGCCAGGACACCCATCATTGCCTTCGCGACATCTGTAGCTCATATCAGATCACATCATAACCGGATCTTCCTACCACCAAAATCATGATATTCTCCACTACCGTAGTTGCGGTATCAGCGGCTCATGTCCGGCCAACCCTTGACCGAAACTCCCATCATCACCATCGTGGCATCAAACTTCGCTGCAAAAAATGCCTATTCTCGTCAGCTCTTGCCTGTATCTGAAAGCTCTATAAAAAAACCCTTACTCTCCTCCTGAAAGTTCCGCAACCTAGGCTGTGAGACACACACCCCTCACTGCAACCTTTCTCCTCATCAGGCGCAGGACTCGCGACCTCAAGATCACCATCACCAATTTGAAATTTTGAAAATTGGGGCGGACATGGGTTGTCTCATAAATGAGACATGTCATGCTACAACTGTTTATAGCTAATGACCTCAGTTTTCCCCCACGATTTAGGCACCCAAGCTCATTGCACTTAACCTCATGCCTCTCTCATGCACACTCGAGTGGGACCCCCTAGCATAGGGAGGCGCCTGCCTCCACGTCGACAGCAAAAAGGAGACGCTTCTTTGCACAGTTGATGGATGCGTCCTAGGCCCAGAAGGAGCCACCTGCGACTATGGCGAATGAGATGACGTGGCAATCAACGTCACCATGCCTAAAGCCAGAAGATCGTCGGCCACCCTCCCGCCAACAATTTGCCTCTACTCGCCGATGAGGAACATTATCATCCCACTCAATTATGGGGGCAGTTGCAGCTGTAGAAACTCCCTTTGCATGCAAATAATCTCGAATTCGCTGATGAAGCTTGCTACGGCTCCCCCTGGCTGTCCGATCCGATCGGATTTGATGATCATGTGCATGCTCAAGGCCAGATTCAACCACCCCTTGGCCAGATTTGACCGGATCTGAAGGCTTATGGCCGGATCTAGCCACCCCAAGGTAAATAGGAAAAATTCAAAAGAAAATTGTAGAAGAAAAAGAAATAAGAAAAAAAATAAGAAAGAAAGCCGGATATGAAGCACTATGCTCAGATCTCGGGGTTTGGATTCGACGGGGAAAGGAGAGGTTGCAGGAGGAGAGGAGAAGGGTGAAAGCACATCTAGAGGGGGGTGAATAGGTGTAAGGCTAATCTAATGATGAATAATGCGAATAAAAACAATTGAAACACACTTAATGCAACCAAAGAGTGTAGCCGAATTTCTGGTGAAGGGCCCTGGACTAACTCCTCTAAATTTCTCTGAATAAGAGTTGAGGTGCTATATGAAGTTCTCTTAGTCAACACAAGTGAGAGGCACACAAACAATACTAAGCATATAAGTATGATATGAACAATATGAAATAATGTAAGGCACAATATAAGAGGGAGAGTTAGAGATAGTGGATCAATCGCAAATAATAAGATATGTATCGAGGTTCGAGCCATTGCTCTACGCCCCCGCCTTCACACAGAAGGATTTTCACTATAACGTTCACACAGGACTTCCCACATAGGGAACCTCCACTGAGGATTTGGGCAAATACAAATAGGAGTACACAACTCCTCTCTTCAACAAATGCCACCTCGACACAAGAGGCAAGACACAATAACAATCATCTCTATACTTAGAGGGATGGGCATTTAGCCAAAAAATAATCACCTCATATTAGAGGGATAAGGCTCAAAGCCAACACTCCAACAATCACCTCTACACTTAAAGGGATACCAACAAACCAAACTCCTCCACAATCACCTCTACACAAGAGGGAAACCCACAACTCAGCAAAGAGATTTACGGTACTTGGTGGTCTCAATAACCACAAACCAATTTTCTCACCAAAAACAAAATCCTATAGATAGGATAGATATGATAGCTCAAGTGTGAGAATACAGGGTGTTTGAAAATCAAAACACAAAGAAAAAACTTGAGAAAAATGCTAGATAAAGATAGAAATGAAGATCAAACCTAATCTCCCAAATACTATATTTTTTTTTTGAAATTTTCAACCTTGAAGATAAATAAAGATAAAATCTTTAAGCCCAAAAACTCTTGAAAACTTGTTGCTAAAACGCTTAAGAAGATGGGAAATTTTTGCTCTTAAAAACCATTCAGAAACCAGCTCAAGAGATAGGTATTTATACCCTCTCAAAAATTTACTTGTTGGCAGCCGAAAAGGGCAGAATTGCCCTTCCGGTTAACCGCCCGGTCGACCGGCAAACGGTCATTTTTATGATCATTGTGCCTCTGGTCGACCGCCCAATTGCCCGGGCCAAAGCCATCGGTCGATCGCCCGGTCGACCGGCCCCCACCTGAGAGTAGGGTGCTTTCAGTCGGTCGACCGCGCGGTCGACCGACCGAATGGGTTGGCCTTTGTGCACGTCCCGTGACATCGGTCGACCGTGACGGTCGACCGACCACTGGTCCGGTTGACCGCCCGGTCGACCGCCAGTGCAGTCTGGCTAGGATTTTGGGTATTGAAAACTTGTCTTTTTATTTCAATTAAATCCCATAAAATTACATAAATTTCACAAAAAAAGTTCTTATAAGATCTTTGAAATACAAATATGTGTGACTAAAATTCAACACATATTATAAACAATTTGAACTATGTTTGTGATAATGAAATTTGGCTTTAAACAAAAATCGATTTTTTCCAAACTTGAATTTTGAAATGGAAAACCGTTTCTCCACAACTTGTATAAATTGAAACAACTTTGAAGCATATGTATATGGACAGAATCCAATATACATATAAGATATATATATATATATATATATATTATAATATATATATATATATATATATATATATATATATATATTAATATATATATATATATATATATATATATTCTTATAGTATATATATATATATCTTATATATATATATACATATAAGATATATATATATATACATTAGATAATATATATATATATATATATATATATATATATATATATATATATATATATATATATATATATATATATATATATATATATATATATGTTTTTGATATGAAATCCAATACCAGTTAAACCGAAAACAAAACCAATGAACTTTAAACTTGTGTGTGTATGTGAACTTGAGCATATCAATACTATCTAATCTTTACAATGATCTAAACACAAACTAAAACACAAACCGAAGTCTTCTTTTAGAGCTTCTTCTCTAAGTCGACTCAATCCAAACGCGATCCAACGAGCTTATACCAACCGAGTACTAGATGCGATCTTGACGCTCGAGCTCTTGAATCTACATGTGAAAGCTTCAAAACTCCTTTGTTGAAGCTAATCACCAACTAATATCATGGTCAATCACTGAAACTATTTAAACACAAGATTATTAGTAAACTATAACTACATGAGTTAATCATCATCAAAACTAGAGTGAAGGGCCTCTGGGCCAACAAAGGGCCGTAGCTAGATTAGCGCTGGCAACCCTCCTCCTCCAGGGCCAGAGAGGGAGAGAAGAGGCTAGGAGAGGGAGAGCATTTCCTTGAATCTTTGAGCCAATTCCCTAAGCTGAATGTTGTCTTCACAGCAATCATTTTGATGTAAATTCACAAATTTATAAGGGAAACCCAAGAAACGGTGAGTAAAAGTACAAAACTGATTAGAGAGAAAGAAAGCAAACCTATCCTTATGATCAATTTACTAAGGAATAAGGAACTGATTAACTGAAAATTATTTTTTCACTTATAGTTTCATGAACGAACCAGGGTTGGTACTTAATTTGTCATAATATACAAGGTTAAGCATATATGCCTCCTAACGTCCCAAACACCCTATTGGCCCACAATTAATCCAACGATGTCCAAATAATACAAGCTGAATCACATACGCTAGCAGAACAAAATAAAAGAGAGAAGAAAGAAGCAATATCAGGTATTAGCAATGTTGTGCCCTGACACCCACTCATTGTGCGCAGCGGTTCGCGGAAGAAGAGACACAAAAACCACCTTTGAAGAATCTGCCCAACTGGCGGAGACTCGATGCAGCCGGAGAAACAACCAACATAGCAGGAACAGTAACCAATAGAGAAAACCAATCAACACACAAATTTAACGAGGTTTGGCAACGTGCTTACGTCCTCGGGGCAAGGGAGAGAGAGATCTTATTGATTCAACAATCAATACAACTAATATAAGAGGGAGGTAAGGGGATTTCTTTTTGGGATTTTCAGGATACAATACATGAGGCCTCTAGCCTCTATTTATAGCCACAGAGTCCCCGAATTTATGGAAACCCAGGTTGGATTCAATCCCATCTAGAAAAAGAATTCGAATCCTAAAAGGAAAGTCCAGTCGCGCCTGTTGGTCGACCGGCCGGTCGATCGACCCATGCCTCGGTCGACCGGCCCGGTCGACCGCGCTTACCCGAGAGCAGAGCCACTTAAGTCGGTCGACCGGGGCCAGTCGATCGTTCCTTCCTGTGCACGCCCGTGCACGTCGATCGACCTGGCCGGTCGACCGGCCTCCTCCACCAGTCGACCGGGAGGTCGACCGGGAGCACCTCTGGCCCGCTCCATGCATCGTTTCTCGCTCCTTTGTCGTTCGATCTCTGTGCTACCTCCTACCATCTCTTCTATCTCCTCTCTCCCACAATTCACCACCTCAGTGAAGATTTTCCAAATCTGAGCCGATCTCCAACGAACCCCAGTTTATCACCTGGTTAAATCGACACACGATCTCGGTTTAGAATCTATAGCTCAGGTATCAACTGGGATGCACCACACATGCCTTCCCTACACTTCACCTTAGGAGAGCTTCCATACATGCCGATTACCGAACGTGTCTCCAACTCAGCAACTACATGACCTCACGAAGAACTCATCATGAGCCAACACTAACTCTCCAACTGACTAGCTCTATCTAGTCTACATGTCTTCAGCTGACGGTCCAACCAAGTCTGAGTAGAGCACACCGAACACCATCATCAGCTTCAACAACTGGATACACACCACTCCTTATGCAAGCTCAACATCTTCTCACCAGAAGATCAATCTGTTCATCGAGATCACTACACCTCAGCTCTACGTGAAGTCCAACTCTTCACCTCTACGTGAAGTCCAACCGGCCACAACACTTCACCTCTACGGAAGTCTCTCCATCTCTACGTGAAGCTCTAATCGGCCACAACTCTTCACCTTTATGTGAAGTTCCATTCAGCTTCTCGAGAACCCAAACAGCTTCATACGGGTTGCATCACCAAATGGCTGCGCCTTTACGGCTGCCTACGTACCTTACCAAAGGATCAAGCCAACCGTAGTTCATTCAAATGAGCTCCATCAAGCTCAAGCACTTGTACCTGAATCTGCAGCAGCGAACCTATCTGGCTGAGTTATATGAACCTCCTCACGACCATCATGGAGAACAACAGCCTTCAACTTGAGCATGTCTCGATTACAAGCTTGAGATTCATGCTTCTTTGCCCACAAGCGTGGTTTTACCTTGGTTCCAATGGCTGCAAACAGCTCGACATCCTCAACAATGTCTTCAACCTGTTCAGCATCAACCCTGGCTACATGATCTCCACCCGGTGTCACATCCGGTGAAGACTTCTTTGATACCGAACAAACTGGAGATGGTGGAGTAACATCAACCTTTACCCGCTGCGATACTTCCTTGATCTCCGTCCTCTCCACCTGCTGAGAGACGGTAGACTTCAACACTGAAGTCTCATCAAATGTGACATGCCTACTCAACACGATCTTCTTATTTTCGGGGTCCCACAACCTGTAGCCATTCCTTTTGACACCCAAAAATACAACCTCTTTGCTCGCGGATTCACCTTGCCATCTTTGGTATTGAAGTAGGTCGGATTTTCAAATTCCCGCAGCAAACCATGATCTTGAGTAGCTTTCCTAGACCAAATTTTCAATGGATTTTTACTTCCTATCACAGTCGATCTATTCATGGGATGGCTAGCATACACAATCGCCTCAGCCCAAAATGATTTGTCTAATCCTGCATTAGACAACAACCACCGAACCTTCTCCAGTAAGGAACGGTTTACTTTTTTAGCCAACCTATTTATACCTTTTGTGAAGTGAGTAGCAATACCGGTATTCTGGCCAAATCGTAGGAATTAGTGCATGTCTCTTTCAACATTACCAATCTGTAACTCCTTGATTTTCCTACCAATTTGCTTCTCCATTCTTCCTCTCCACTTCACCAACATATCTAAGGCTTTACACCTTTGTCTTATGGGATATATCCAACAATACCTAGATAAACTATCAACAAAAGAGACAAAGTACCTGTAACCTCCAAGCGATGCAGTCTTAGCAGGTCCCCAAAAGCTTACGTGAACACAATCAAGAAGACCTTCTGAGCGGTGAGTACTGGTGCTGAATTTCACCTTCTTCTTGTCCAGAACGCTGTGTTCACCTTCCAAGTTGCACGTAGCAACACCTTCCATTGATCCCTTCTTTGTAGGAGCTCGCAAAGACCTTTCATCTCCATGTCCGACCTTCACCTGCCAGACCTCCGTGCAACCATCATCTGAAGAATTAGAAGTCTCCACCTGACCTATAACTGTACTACCCTTCAAGTAGTAGAGATTGTCCCGGCGGACGCCCTTCATCACCACCATCGAGCCTTTGATCATCTTGAGAACACCATCTCGTACAGATATCACAAGACCAATGCTTCCAAAGCGCCAACAGAGATAAGATTCCTTTTGAGTTGAGGTACATACCTCACCTCCTTTAATTCTCGTACTATATTACACAAATGGTTATCACCCATGACCGTGTAACATCCATCCAGCTTCTCAAAACTAGAAAACTAGGCCCTGTTCGGGCACACATGATAGGTAGCTCCGGTATCCAAGATCCACTCAGCATTATCTTAGTTACAAACAGTAGGGTTCGTAATAGAGAGAGAATACTGATTAGTCCGAGTCTGATCCATCTACCTGTGAGGTACTGCTTTGAGTACTAATCACCTTTGCAAGATTTGCCTCAGTCTTAGACTCTACCTTCTTACCTTTGGCCTTCGGGTATTCAGCTTTCCAGTGTCGTAGTTCCTTGCACAGGCATACTGATTCTTCTTTAGATTTCTGAAGCCTGATCTGGACTTTGATCTCCCCCTATCATCTCTTCCTTTCCTATTGGAACTTCTGCCTCTTACCTCCAATGCCTCTGCTGTTGTGCTTTCTGAAGAAGACAGTCGGTCATGTCTCCTTACTTCATAACTCACAAGTGCAGCAGACACCTCATCGTAGTTAAGGGATTGTCTTCCATTGAGAAAAGTAAGAGTAAAGGCCTCATACTCTTCCTAAGAAGAAAGTTCAAAAGAATTACCGCCCTATCCTCTTCACTAGTCTCCACATCCACATTAACTAGATCTTTAAGAAGCTTCGCGTAACAGGTCAAGTGTTTATTGACGGAGCATCCTTTTTGCATCTGAAACCCATAGAGCTTACTCTTCAACTGCAATCGCGATTTATGCTCTTTGTCAGATACTTCCTCTCCAGGATCTCCCACAGCTGCCTCACAGATGTCTCATGCAACACCTGATACTTGATGTCTTGTGTCAGGCAAGACCTGATCAAGCCACACGCCGAACGGTTCATCTTGTCCCAATCTTCTTCCGTCGTTGATGCGCGCTTCTTCTCTAACCATAGAGTGTCTTCGAGGTTTGATGCCGTTAGCGCATCCATAACCTCACACCTTCACATACCAAAGCTGTTTGTCCCGTTGAACTTCACCACATCAATCCTTGGATGTGGATTCATGGATCTCACAGATGTACTTTCTCCAGCCATTTTCTCAACTGATTCCTCATAGTAATGTGGAAACAAATGGAATTAGATAAAACAAACTAGATAAAGACATGATCTTTACCTCCACAAGAAACCCTCGAAAAGTTTTCGAAGCAATCTACTCCACTAACTTGATTCCTCGAGCAATCTTCACACGCTGTTCTGAGATCGACACACGATCCCACAAACAGTCCCAACGCTGATCCGAGATCGACACACGATCTCCGCCAATCAGCAACAGATGCCCTTGAATCAACAGATGATCCCACGACGAACCTGGGATGCTCTGATACGCTACTTGTTGTGCCCTGACACCCACTCGTTGTGCGCAGCGGTTCGCGGAAGAAGAGACACAATAACCACCTTTGAGGAATCGCCCAACTGGCGGAGACTCGATGCAGCCGGAGAAACAACCAACATAGCAGGAACAGCAACCAATAGAGAAAATCAATCAACACACAAATTTAACGAGGTTCGGCAAAGTGCCTACGTCCTCGGGGCAAGGGAGAGAGAGATCTTATTGATTCAACAATCAATACAACTAATACAAGAGAGAGGCAAGGGGATTTCTTTTGGGATTTTCAGGGATACAATACATGAGGCCTCTAGCCTCTATTTATAGCCACAGAGTCCCTGGATTTATGGAAACCCAGGTTGGATTCAATCCCATTCAGAAAAAGAATTCGAATTCTAAAAGAAAAGTCCAGTCACGCCTGTCGGTCGACCGACCCATGCTTCGGTCGACCGGCCCGGTCGACCGCGCCTACCCGAGAACAGAGCCACTTCAGTCGGTCGACCGGGGCCGGTCGACCGCTCCTTCCTGTGCACGCCCGTGCACGCCGGTCGACGGGCCAGTCGACGGGCCTCCTCCACCAGTCGACCGGGAGGTCGATCGGGAGCACCTCTGGCCCGCTCCATGCGCCGTTTCTCGCTCCTTTGTCGTCTGATCCCTGTGCTGCCTCCCACCATCTCTTCTATCTCCTCTCTCCCACAGGAAATGTTTTCATGTAGCTAGTAAAACTCAGAGATCAAACTGTTTTCCCTAAAAGTCAGGTCAAAATAAACATACCTAAGTAATAAAATTGAGATCACTGAGCAGAACTTTTGGCAGCAGACAATGAAAAATTAGGCAAACAAGATCACTATAGCAACCTTCTAATGATAGGAATTGGGGGTGGGGGGGGGGAGGAACTTAAACACAATAGCAACGAGGTCGATCAAATTGGAAGATGAGAGCAGCTCAACAAGAACTATTATTCATTGGGTAATAAGATGATAGCATGAGCTATTGTGAATATGTGAAGTAAGTATAAGGAGAATTGGAAAGAGAACCGTAAGCACATCATAGAAGGAAGAAGAAAAGTACTAACCACAAAGGATGGAAACAAAGACTGTGAACCAAATCTAAGTGTAGGCTAATAGTGCCTTTTCCTGCTTCCAATTGGATGCCATGAATACCAAATTCTTAATCCTCTATATATTCTTATCTCATGATGTAGAAGATGAGGAGGAAACACACAGCTGCTTATATAGGGATGCTATTGTTCAACTTTAGCTTGGTTTTCAGGTACGAAAGGCGTGATTACAGACCGAATATTAAATGGTAAATCAATATTAACTAAAGAGTACTATCTCATTATCAGATATATAAATGTGACATCTTTTGATATATATATATACGATCTAAGTTGAAGTACACAGGGTCGGGCAAAACCCATTAGACAATCCTTGAAAATTCGGTTGCTATGATGGGATTTCCAGCAGAGAAAAGATCAACTAGACCTATGTAGTACGGACACTTCTATCATGGAGCCGAGTCGTATCCAAAATGTATCCGATACGCGTATCGGACACACGTATTGTGTATATTTTTAAGAATTTGCCACGTGTTCACGTGTCGTATCCATTTCAACATTGTCGTGTCTGTGCAACATTGAGCTAGACCTCTAAAGGCCAATAATATTCAGAAGATAGACTCTGGCTAGGATTGATCGCTTGAACAAACAATCTGATCCAGTTTCTAAATGCTCAAGAGCCTCTACTTCACTTTTGTATTTAATGCTTTTGAGACAAAGGGCCACCCGCCATCCTTAGATTCTTTAGGCTTGGACAAGAAGAAAACATGGCTTGAAGAAGAGAAACAGATGTGAAACGGCATGCGTGTAAATCAAAAATCAGTGATAAAGTAAAACTTCAATACGTTTCACTAACAAACAATCTGGGTATAAAAATAGTTAAAACGAATAATGAATCAGATGGATTTGTGCAGCGTTACCGTTCTTAATCTAAAATAAATTGGTGTAACTACTCGGTTACGATGGCACAAGCTAGTAAATGCAATGTATATGAATAGCAAACACAGGGTTACATATGCTCACAATCTCACTATATAGTGGCAGCGAATAAAGCGATAAAATAATATAGAATAGTTATCAACCCATGAATAAATAGACCATGTTAAGAAAAATTACTTACTGAGAATCACAGGGATCTCAGTGACCTATAGTGGATATTGATGCGAAGCTCTCATCATCAAGATTGTAACGACGCAAAAATCACCTGAATCAGAGCCCGGATGTGGAAGTTACGGCCCGTAGACCAAGATGGTACACTAACGGGTCTGATTTGTGTCTGGATCCGTTACTATAGCAGTCACGGATCCGGGTTTGATCACTGTAGCACACAGATTTTGACTTAAACCCTTTGCTATTTTTCTTCTGCTATTGGATGTAGGTTCGGATCAGGTTGAAGATCTTGAACCCGTTTCACGCTTCTTGCTTCTTCTTTGTTTTGAATGCGGTCTTTGATTGGGTTTGGATCCAAAGACCTTAAACTAAACCCAATCTACCTTCAACTGAACCCAATTTGAACTTCTTCTTCCTTCTTTGATGCCTATGGGTGCAGGAGATGGGGACGGTGGCAGCGGATGATGGAGGCGGGCGACACTAGCGGTTGTCACAGGCGGAGGCAGCAACAGCGACACTCGTCACAGGCGGTGGCGAATATGGCGGCTGTCGTCACAGGTAGCGGCAGAGGTGGTCGCAAGCGGTGGTGACGGAGGCAGAGGCGGCAGTAGCATGAGAAGGGTGGAAGAGTAGTTAGTGTTAAGTGTTGTGTATCTTTGATGTGAGACAAGAAGATAGCATGGCTTGGATCTTTGGCTGTTGGATGTTTTGGGGAAGTGGGTTGCTTGGGTGTTGAAAGAAGAAAGGAGAAGACAGAGAGATTGAGAAAGAGAGAGAAATCAGAGAGGAGAAGAATAGGGAGAGAGTTAGGTTATGTTTGGCGGCAGCAATTGCGTGGGGGAGAGGAGGAAAGGGAGATATTAATCTAATAAGGGAGATTAATCTAGGGTTAGGTTTTTTTAAGGGAAATAATTAGGGGAAATATCCTAAACAAATTTGAGATAACACAAATCTCTAATAATAACTTGATTTCAAATATTCTTCATTATCATTCCAATAATCAAAGAGTTTATAAATAGACTTTACAAATTTGAAGATCCAAACCATAACCGATACGGTACTAAATAAAAAAGTACAAATACTAATAAAAACCAAAAATAAAAAAAATGCATAAAAATTCCTGAATTGCTTGAACCAGACTTGAGTTGCGCGACTTCATCTTTTTCGGTTCGTGCATCATGGCTGGATGCCCGCATCATTCTCCAGGAGTGGGAGAAGACTCGACCCTACCAAGTCAGGTGGAATAGTTGTCCCTTGCTTACTGGATCATTCCACTGTAAATCACCTCGATCTTACTGTAAATCAATAATCTGTGTTTTTTCTTTATAGCGGTTCAAGTACCTGTGAGTTCTACCAGCTTTGGTGGTGATAATCTTATCCTCTAAAACTTTATCAACCTTCTCTGCTATAATGGGATAAGTATCTGGAAGTGGGGTAAGTAGGGACCTCTCTGAGAATGGCTTAAGGGAAGGGTTAACAATCAATAGATTACAATCAAAACACTTATAATCCACTAGATCATTAATATTGAAAGTACAACTAATGCCGTAATCTCTAAAAAGATATATAAGTATTACAATTCAGTTTATTCAAGATCTTGAAAGGTCTAACACTGCAGACATGCAACATTTTAACAGTTCCTGAAGAAAACTGTTTCAGATAAACACATAGTCACCTACATTAAAAGTTTTAAATATTTTTCTACTTTCAGTTCGTAAAGTAGGCTTCACATTACTTTATTTATTTCCATCATTGATCTCTGTGTGTAGTTTGTGGACGTATTTGTGGGATGTAAATGCAGATGCAGACTCGAATGTGCTACAGCAGGTTAGTATCGACAATAAGAGAGAAAGTGGTTTGCGGACTGGGTATGCATGATTAATGGAGGATATGGAGGGAATAATAGAAACATGAGGTGGAGAAGGAGGAGTTGGTAGTAAAGTCAAGTGGATGTCTGTTTGTGCTGTCCGTCTTGAGTCTCAAAAGTAGTAACTTAATCTATTTACCCTCATGCTCAAATTGACAAATGTTAGATCGACCGTAAATGGTAACATTTTTGTCAAACCTGGTCTACCTCATATGACTTGACCCACATTCATGGTGATCACATCACACCAGATATTGTCTCTATAATGATTGAAATTAGCTGGGACAAGATAACATTGCTTGACCACAAGCGCCATGGAGTCAATCCAAGACACTTTGAATGGGTGGGAGTGAAGTACAATCTCTAATCCAAGATATTCAAGTGATTTTGATAATATTGTATTAATACAAGTCTCACTGTCCATAATCACTTTACAACTCTTATCTCTAATTTTGGTGAACGTGCGGAAGGTAGCTTTTTTTTTCCAATCGTCTTTTTCAGCAGGTTATGAGGAGACACATTTAACAGCAGACAAATGAGTTGATGGTGTTTGATTCACACAATTGAGACCAACATCATCACTTGTGGGCTCTTCGTTAGTTGCAAAATTTTCTCCCTTAAAGATGTACACATTAGAATCTGACCCAATAGTGTTTACTATCAAAAAAGACAAACTCTCAGACAGCTTCCCAACCGGTCTGAACGATGTCTAACTTGTCGGCATTTACAAAAGACTAGTCACAGACAAGCTGACGACCAATTTTTGCCCATCTCCGAGAGACAAATCAGCGACTTGGAGTCTACTGATCTAGTGAGGCAGACAGTAAGCTAAGATTGTCTTTGAAGAGACCTAAGCAGGCCTAAGATGCTAAGTTAACTCAACACTTAGCATCGCATGAGCCAAAAGGGATAGCCTCGCTTGAGAGGCTAAGTTTGTCTAGATTATCCTTGAAGCTCTCCACAAAGAGCTAACTTACAGCTTCGCCTGAAGGTAATCTAGCTTCGCCTGAAGCTAATTATAGCTTCGTCGGAAGCTTTCTTAATATCTTCTCATAAAGCTTTTCATAGCTCCACAGAGAGCTAACTTACAGCTTCCCATGAAGCTAATTCTACTTCACCGGAAGCTAATTCTACCTTCGCTGGAAGCTTTCTTGATAGCTTCACATGAAGCTCTTCAAAGCTCCACAGAGAGCTAACTTACAGTTTCGCCTGAAGCTAATTCTAGCTTCGCCGGAAGCTAATTCTAGCTTTGCCGGATGCTTTCTTGATAGCTTCTCATGAAACTCTTCATAGCTCCACAGAGAGCTAACTTACAGCTTCACCGAAAGCTATAATTTAACTTCGCCGGAAGCTTTCTTGATAGTTTGCAAGAAGCTTTTCATAGCTCTACAGAGAGCTAACTTACACCTTCTCCTGAAGCTAATTATAGCTTCGCCGAAAGCTTTCTTGATAGCTCCGCCTGAAGAGGCTAGCTTCGCATGAGGAAAGTAACCGCCCCACTAAGCTAGTGGGGGAAGTTAATGGGTAGTTACACCCATGTCACCTCATTAAAAGGAGACAATTAGGGAATCATAACTCCCTATTTCCTAGTGGGAGAATTAATGGGTAGTTACACTCATGATCTCTCATTAAGATGAGCCAATTAAGGAAAATTAATAGGTAGTTACACCCATGATGCCTCATTAAGAGGAGTCAATTAAGGGAATCATAACTCCTTATTGAGCCTATAAATAGCCCACTAATAGGTTAGGCTCAGGGTCTTGAAAAAATATCAAGTCCAAGAAGCTTTTTGAAGAGCATAGCTTCTTTAGTGGATTCAAAGCTTAAACCAACACGAGATCTACTTTCTCACTTCTAAGAATTCAGAGAATCACTTCTCTAATCCTACAAGGATCAATTCAGTGTGCTAATACCCTAAGATCTTCCTCTCTCTCAAGGAATCTCCAGAACCATGCGAGAAGGAATTCCCAAGCAGTAGCATTCGAAGATTGATCGCTCGCATCGTCAATGGGACAAAGTGGTCGGCGTAGATTAGACTCCCACCGGCACACTTTCCTAGAAATCTCAGAGGAGATCTACTTGTAATTTTCTTTTTCTTTCTTAAAATAATTACTTGTAATTTCGCTCCTCGACTTTTTTTGTAAGTTTCCCTTTATTGAATTTTCAATAGAAAACAAGATGGCGCTCCGCTGGGGAATACATTCTTCACTACTGAGAATCAAGTGTCGTAATGCAATGATCAGACCTTCAGGTCTATTGCTGAGACGCTGGTCATTCACTTTAACCAAGAGAGGTTTGAACAACTTCTCTCTGGGGGTAGCACAAGCCCCCTACATGTGCGCAAGGAGGTCAGTGTAAGCAGAGCCCCTCTGGCTAATTCTTGGAAGCAAGTCTCTGTTGAGACAAATAAGGCTCTCTGCAAGCCTATTACAGCCTCAGGCGTAGCTAAACAGACTCTATGTGAGTCTAGCACAGTCTCAGCAGAGACTAATATAGCCACGCACCAGCATATTAACACTGTGCGTGAAGCTATAAAGGTTCCTTGTAAACCTAAACAGTCTCTGCTAAGGCTATGTGGATTGCAAAAGTTGTAGTCCCATGCGAGGTTAGAAATAGATCTCTTGATTCAGCTTCCTGCGAAGCTAAAATAGTCTCTGACTGCAAGATTATTTCGACTCTTCACAGAGCTAAGCCACGCCTGTCACGCGAGACTAGGGCTAAAGCACTTTGTGCTAACAACGAGGCTACTACAGCCCCACTTACATCATCAGTACTATTCGCCAGTGTTAGGCTCGCTGCTAGCGCAAAACCAAAGCACTAAGTGCTAAAGATCTTAGCCGCAAAGTTAAAAATGAAGCACCACTTAGTGCTAACAGTGAGGCTATTTCAGCCTCGCTCACAGGAAGAACTCGCGCAACAAAGCTAAGCTCGCCTTCAAAGGCAGAGCTAAAACAGTAGCTATTTCAGCCTTGCGAAGCTACTCTTTTAGGGAAGCTATCCTAGCTTCGCCAATAGCCCAAAATAAAGTCTTCAAGGCTAAGTCTAGGGTTTCTCAAACCAAGCAGGCTAACATCTAGTTTCCCCGAGTCTCCGTGTTGGATTAGTTGGACCCAGGTAACGCAAACTTGCGAGATTATCTAAGCAACAAATGGAAACTCTGCTCAAAAGAGGCAGTTCACATCTTGCCATCCCAGTGCGGACAGCGGGGGGTGTCAACCTGTGATGGTACATTCCGTCCACTATGTTTGGGATCAATCCCTACAACTTCTCCTCTAAGCTAGCAATCGCTTTTCAACCAGCTGTCAGTTCAAACTTTTGAGAAACCTAAGTCTCGAAAGAGAAGACAGTGAAGGTGCCTCACCTCGCAGCTGCCTCTGTCAACATGATAAGCAGAGGAAGGGATCTATTATGATCTCAAAGAAGGAAACAGGGGTTCGCACTCCCTCATTCAGTTCTCTAGGGCCCGACTATAGCCCCGGCTTAGGTCAGGTTCTGATTGAACAAAAGGTGCCTTCCAAGGTACGGTACCCTATAATTATGGACAACCTTCTTTCTCAGAAGCTATGTTGCCAGAACTATTAAGACACCAATTCCAATGGTCCGATGATGAAGAAGAATCCAGCGCTACGCTTCCTCCCCACCATCAGCTTTGTACAGGCAAGGTTTATATCAGCCAACATGGCTGATAAAAATAATGATGATGATCTCGTCATCGCATGGAGGCACCAAAGCAGACTTTCAAGGCCCAACAAGAAGCCTTGGACAACATCCAACAAATATTGGTTCAGCTCCTAACAAACCGAAAGAATGATAACACAACCGGTAATAATCACGAAAATAAGGAGAACAACAACAATGAACCTCCCAAGACCGATCATTCAAAGGAGGGCTCTTCAATCGATGCCAAAATGATCAAAGGCATCAAAGCTCAGACCGCATCCGGCCCAAAGGGATGAAGTGAAGAAAGTAGGGGCAATTCGTCCTTACCCCTTGGAATGGGATTCAGTCCCATATCCTCCAAAGTTCAAGCACAATGCTGCACTCATATGATGGCAAGAGCTCACCAAATCAGCACATTTACTACTTCTGATCGCAGATCGGTAATGTAGTAGGTAATGATGCTATCATGGCCAGACTGTTCATTGGTACCCTGAAGGGGGGTAGCCTTTGATTGGTTCAGGAGTCTCCCCGTGAACTCCATCAATTCCTGACTCGAATTGAAAACTCGATTCCTCTCCCCGATTCTATGATGATGATACCGAGGTGACCATGGGCATGCTCCTTTCAGCAGTCCAGGAAGGAGGAGAATCTGTATGGGATTATATAGAGAGATTCTGCAACTTTCTCTCATGTGCCCTACATGTATGCCTTTGCCTATGTTGCTTTAGACGTGTAGGCATAACTTTCTCAACAAAGTGGAAGTTCGCATGGGAGCCGTCAAAGTTCACAGGAAGGAGCTTATTGAACAAGCAGAGATAGCTGAAAAATCAGCAAAAATTTGAGACCCCAAAAGCAGGTGGGGAATCAACAACAAAAGCTATAACACGGTTGAATCTTCTGATACATAAGCATTGGAAGTATATGGAGGAACTCGATCAAAGAAGGGTAACTCTAATAAAACTTCAGAGTATCAGAGACAATACTCTTTCAAAGATAAGCATGTGGTGACACTTTTCCACTTGTTCAATAAAAGCAACAAGCTCAAGTTGCCAGAGCCTAGACGTCCAGACGAAATGGGACAAACGAACGATCCCAACTATTGTCTTTTCCATAGGATGGTTCATCATCCTACTTGCAGGTGCAATGTCCTTAAGGACAAAATCCAAGCGTTGATTGAAACAGGTGTTTTGACCCTGAAGTCAAAACATAAAAATGTCACTGCCTAACTCCTATCCTAAAAGGGATTATAGAAGTAGTCAACTCTTCTTCCAAAAGCCATGGGTTTTATCCCATCAACGGCTAAAGCAATGGGACTCAAGCCAGTCCAAAGCTAAAGGTAAGCCTTGCAATGTCTCTTGCAGCAGATGACACCGCACCAGCAACTCCTCTCAGCAGCTCTGAAGAGGAGACAACCGTCTCAACCGCTATTTGATAGCCGCAGGCACTAGGTCTGGCAAATAACTTGCAACAGTACAATCAAAAAACGTACAGGGGGTTGGAATATGTCATTTCACAATCAAACGAGGACAACCTTTCGTAGTAGAGACAGTCTACTCGAATGGAGCTTATCGCCTAGTGAATCCAAATGGTGACACGCTCCTGACACTAATCAACGACAAGTGCTATCCATGATCATGTTAACACTATACCTCTAATCAAAGAATTACTATACATGATCATGTTAACATTACACCTCTGATCATCAAGTCGGGCTCGTCTGACTGTTTCATCTCCTCAAGGGTCCCTTACCACGGGAGGAATCAATTTCAATCATCATTGCATTCTTCTTTCAGCAAATCAATCTGGCTTCATGATAATCTTGAATGAGCCGAACTCATAGAAGAAGGTTCGTGACACATCTTTTTGCAGAACCTTTCCATTGTTTTCACGTTCATATTAAAATGTGGTAACCGATCGAATGGAAGATCAAAGGAGTTTAGCTAATGACTTATCAAGCCAAACTCATCGAAGAAGCTTCGTGACGCATCCTTTGCACAACCTTTTCATTGTTTCCACGTTTATATCAAAACATGGTAACCAATTGAATGAAAGATCAAAGGAGTTTAGCTGATGACTTATCAAGTCAAACTCATTGAAGAAGGTACGTGACGCATCATTTTGCAGAACCTTTCCACTGTTTCCACGTTCATCTCAAACATGGCAACAAAATAAAGACCGACGAGGACACCACGAGGAAGGTTAATCTCTTCGGACAAAGTTCTCGCGAAATTTGTATCCACTCTTTTAATCCCCAGCTCATCTACCGAGTGAAGACCTAGGAGACTTGATTAACAGAATCATCCAACGCTTCTAACAGCTAAGGATAGAGGAAATTGTTGGCCCTTAAGCCAACATAAGTCCTCGATAACTCATCATGCTGAGGAGAATAGCATGGCTAGCCCAACTCAAACGGTAGTTGGTAAAGGCATACCAAACCCGTTGACAGCTGAGGGTTTGCTAAAATCTTAAGGGACCTATCCCATTTGATTCCTCTCCAAAATCACTTGCCAATTCCCGTCCATGGAATGGTAGGACCACATAAAATAATAATCATTTTCCTTGAAAAAATGAATCATGAGTCAAACCTATTAGGTTAACACTAAACTTCTGGTAGTGAGACTCAAACATTCTCCTCGGCGGATCGAATCAACACCCCCAACAGATCAAAATTCCTTACGTCGTTCTCAAAATAGAATGACAAGTGAATTCAAAATTGTTGTTATGTTCAAATACCTCTGACATGCTGCTTTACAAATCTCCTTCTAAATCCCTACAGAGTTTTTTTGTCACGTTAATGATTACCTCTGGCATATAATGGATTTGTATTCTGTAGCACCCCGTTCCCGGGATACGTACCCAGAGGCGTATCCCAAAATTTTTTCGACCATGTTGTTCAATTTTTTCCTGTATGTGTTCATTGGATATGATTGCTTATATTATTGAGTATCAAATCTGGATTCTCAGACCTAGAGTAAGCCCTGACCCGGACCGGGAACCCAATACCAGCCAGTTGCCCAATTGACTTTCTAATAGTCTGATTTGACCGATTTCAGTTTCAGAGACTGTTTTCTAATATTTTAGATTTTTTATGATTTTTTGAAATTTTTCAGAAATTTTTCTGCAAATCTCCAAAACCGGTGTCGGTCAGCATCGCTGAATGATTCCCAGATTTTTAGTTTTCAAATGGGTTTCAATTTTTAGAAACGACTTTCATAGTACTTCTTAGAATTTCATTTTCTATTTAAATACATTTTTTAGAATTTTTCTAAATTTATCAAAATTTGACCGATTCTAGTGTCGGCCGGAAGATTTCAAGATTTTAATTTGAAAACTACATCGATTTCTCAAATCCGATTTCACCGTGTATCTTAAAATAATATTTTTTTTTTGAGAATTTTTCGGAACGTTTCTAAAACAATCAAATTTTCGCATTTAAATAATAATATTTTTACCGGCGATTTCTTTTCTTACTTTTCCCTCCTCTACTCCCCTACTTTATACTACCAAAAATTATAATAAATAAAATAGTTAATAATAAAAATTTTAAATATTTTATTCCTTTTTTTCTTTTTTTAATTTTCTTTCTTTTCTTTTCTTCACCTTGATTTCTCACCCATAATTAACGCCTTAATCCTCGCCAAATCGCCCGCTGCCGCCACTAATAACATAGGGCTGCCGCCGTAGCCCTATCACCTCCTAAACCATCAATTCAACTCATTCCTCTCATCCTCTATTAAACCATTTCATTCTTCACTTCCAACACAAAATCCAAAAGAAAACAACTTCATCTCCTTCTTCACAAAACCCACTCCTTCAACTCACGCACCCTCTCCATGGCCGCCGCCGCCTCCACCATCACCACCGCCACCAACGGCCGTCCCTAGGCCGGCCATCCCCTCCCCCACACCTCCACTCCACTTCTCCACTTCCATCAAACCTAAAAACTTCACCACCTTCTCCAATTTCAACAAAAACCCATCACCCTTCTTCCTTCTCTTCTCCAAAATTCACCATCCCCTCCACAAAATTCTCCACTCCAACCAACCCAACATCATCTCCTCCTCTCCTCTAACTCCCCATCACCTCCAATCATCACCACAACCACCACCACCACCAACGACCATCACCACCTCCACCAAAACAATAACCAAAACAACTTCTCCACAAAAACCCAATACCACCTCCCTCTCCCCCGGGCCGCGCGCGCCGCCCCCACCACCTCCGGCGGCGCGCCGCCGCCACCAGGCCGCCGGCGGCCAGCCGGCCGCCGGCCACCACCTCTCCTCATTTCTTTTTTCTTTTCTCTTTCTTTCTTTCTTCTTCATTTCCTTCTCTCTTTTCTCTTTCCTTTCCCTAAATAACACCCACTTTCCTACATCCCAAAAATACCCTCTACCATTCTCTAAAATTACCCCCCTATATTTACACCCAATACCCCTCTCCTTTTAAATCCTAACTTTTCTAAAAACACCATATTTTCTCCCTCTTTCTTTCTCTCTCTTCTTCCTACAACTTTCTCTCTCCTCTCTCATTTTTTTCTCTAAATTATATAAATATTTATAATTATATATTTTAATATATAACTACAGGCTAGCGGATTTCTCGTGCGGATCACCGATTTCTCGGATTTTTTTAACCGGTATTTCACCCGGTTTCAGGCGAGTGCTTATTACTAATTTAAAAATAATTTCCCCTGTATTTATAATATGATATTGACACGTGGATATTTTAATACGCCTAATACTTGCTATGGTAATTTTTAGTACATGACTCCATGCTATATTTAATACCGGTATTTGTCATGCTATATTTAATACCGATAATTGTCATGCTATATTTAATATCGTTAATTGTCATGCTATATTTGACACAATAATTGCCATGCTATATTTGACATCGATATTGCCATGCTACACTTGACCCGTGATTTCTGACAGCGGCACTCAGTATTTACATCGGTACTCGGTATTTACACGGTACTCAGTATTTACACCGGCACTTGGCGTGTTACACTTGATATATGATTTATGATACGACACTCGGTATTTACACCGGTACTCAGTATTTACACTGGCACTTGGCATATTACACTTGATACATGATATATAACACCGGTACTCGGTATTTACACCGGCACTCTGTACTTACACCAACCCTTGCCATGCTATATTTGAACCGGTACTTTCCATGCTATATTTGACATATGATACCTAACATCAATACTGCCATGCTATATTTGACACTTGATATATGAAACCGGTATTTGGCATGCTATATTTACCACCTGATATATATAACACCTGATACCTGACACCTGACACCTGGAACCTGTATTACCTGGCATATTCATGATTATTATGTGACCAGACATCTGGCACTCCTGTATCTCCTGTATCTCCTGTACTCCTGTATCTCCTGAACTCCTGTACTCCTGAAGTTTTGTACTTCTGAATCCCTGGAAAAGGTCCTGATATTACACTCCTGATATTATACTCCTGTTAATTCTCGTAGTTGGAAGATCATGGTTATACTGTATACACTTGTGAACATTATCTTTGGGCAACATATATAATAAAAATACTCAACTTACACCGGGTGGGGGAAACTGATGGAAACCGGTATGATGTCATATTTATAATGGTGATATTTCTGAAGTGTCGTTGGGCGCGTAATGATAAGTCCCCAGAAGCAGTAGCCTGAATCTGAAGTGTCGTGTGGGGCGCGTAATGATAAGGCCCCGGAAGCAGTAGCCTGTACTCCTGAGCTAGTCCCGGACAGAGACGGGACCCACTATAAATATGAGCCATCAGATTTATCAGTTTCCAAATAATAACTCGTCTTATTCATAAGTTGATGTATGTGTGCCGGTAGCACATACAAAAGCATATGAGTCGGATGAATAACATAAAACAACCAAACAGTAATAATGTTAGAAACGTGTGATATTGGTCTCTCCTTTGTTCGGGTCCTGGTACTCACATATCAGACCTGTGTAAGTCTTACAGAGTGTGAACTCTAGTATGGACTATCGGTGATGTGAGACGCTGGTAGGGAGGCGATGAAATATCAAACGGTACTGATTACTATTATTAGATAAATAAAATGCTATACCTCTATGTTTCAGTTATAGTGTTATGTTCTGGTTGACACCCTGCTTATGACACATGATATATGTGGCACAATGATTACTACTGACGCACTCCAGTTCTGTTACCCTGAGGGCAACTCAAGTTGTATGAGTTCAGATGATGGCGACATCGGATATGTGGTATATAGATGAGGGTTTCTTTGTTTGGATTATCCCCTCGACGTATCAACCCATGAATCCATAATCTGAGCTTATGCAACTAGTTTTGTCAATACTTATATTTATCGCGTATTTAGTGTAATTATCACATGTTTAATATATTGGTCGCATGATTATGTAAACCTATGCTCTTTATACCATTTTTCATGCATGTTTTCCGATTTAGACTTATTGATATACATGTATTTACCTGATCTCAGATTTACTGTTATTTTCCTTATATTACTTGTCATTTCCTGTACCTGCATGCCTGGACACGTCACTTAATCATGTACACGTGTGCCTGTTATGCACGCCATTTGGTATTATAATATGTACCGTGGGGTGCTAACAAACCTGGATTCTCATGTCAGATCCTGGAGTCTAGACCGTGTTGATCTTACTGTAGCTGATCAGA
>JAVJIF010027748.1:0-63552 GCA_038442645.1 Agave tequilana
TCTCATGGAATTCATGTCCATTCCTTTAATCACCAACTCACCTACAGAGTGAAAACCCAGGGGAAGCACCGCGTTACCCAAGTAACAATCAACGCCTCTAATGGCTAAGGATAGAGGGAAATATTGGCCTTTAAGCCCAACATAAGTCCTTGACAACTCATCATGCTGAGGGGAATAGCATGCTAGCCCGACTCAAATGGTAAATGGTAAAGGCATGTCAAATCCGTTGATAGCTGAGGGTTTGCTAAAAACTCTAAGGGACCTGTTCCCATTTGATTCTCTCTCCAAAATCACTTACCAATTCCCGTCCATGGAATGGTAAGACCACATAGAAAGGTATTCATATCCCTTACAAAATGACGAGTCTAACCTATCATGTTAACATTATAGTAAGACTCTAGCCTAGTCCACGGTAGATAAAACCAACATCCCTGCGAATTTGGTCAATTTTCCGAGAATAAACTCCGCTTGTCATTCTCTTCAATAGAGTGACAGGTCCACTCAAATTACTGTTATGTTCAAACACATCTAATAGTAAATGAATTCTTGTCAAGTTAACATCACACCTCTGACAAGTTGCTTTACAAATCCCCAAGGAGTTCTCTGATATATAATCTTTTATGAGATTTATATTTCTTAGCTCCCCGACAAGTTTCTAGTAGACTCTCTTCAAAGTCTATTATTTCCCACTCAGTCCTCTTGATTGTTACGTTAACAATACACCTCTGACAATTTCCTCCAAATAACATCCGAAGGAGATATCAATTTCACCATGGAGTTTATAATTCGATCCTATTTCCCCCTGATGGGATTATTTCTTTTACCGTTATGTCCAGCTTGTCACCTCTGAACGGTAGAAATCCTGAGCTTGATAGTTTCTCAATCGGTTATTTTCATATTACCTCTGAACCGACAGATAAACAAGTCTCATCTTTCAGTCCAGTAGGGACTATTCCTTAGCCGTTATGTCTAGTTCGCCACCTCTGAACGGCAGGGCTTTGAGTCTAGCAATTCCCAATTGGTTATGTCCATATTACCTCTAAACCGACGGATACCTAGATCTCCATTCTTATGGTACTTCAACTGTCATGTCCAATTTACCACCTCTAAACAGATAAGTCCATAATTTGTCCTCCTTCTCTCTATCAAGGTCAGGAGATATTACTGTCATGTTAATATTTACCTCTGAACCGCGAATTGTGAGCTGATGTCTCTTAGTTGGTCATGTCCATATTACTTCTGAACCAACGGGTGCCCAGATCCAATTCACCCTTGCAGTCCTAGTGGGCTAGCTGCTAAGTTAATGCGACTAGTTCTGGCAGCGGATTCGGAGTTTGGTATGTCTTACTCTATCATGTCCAGTATATCACCTCTGAATAGACGGGTCCCTAAAATCGAATTCACCTTCATTTTGTCATCATGTCCAGATTATCACCTCTGAATGACAAAATTACGAGCTTGATGGCTTCTCGGTTATATCCAGTTTGTCACCTCTGAACTGACAGATAGCCAAGTCTCCCTTTTTGCTTACTGTTATGCCCAGTTCGTCATCTCTGAACAGTAAACACTCCGAGTTTGGTAATTTCTAATCGGTTATGTCCAGTTTGTCACCTCTGAACCGATGAATATCCAATTTCATTTTCTTTGTCGTTATGTCCAGTTCATCACCTCTGAATACAAGGCTTCGTATCTGGCGATTCCTAATCATCATGTCCAGGTCATCCAATGATCTTTAATTTGTTATGTTAATATGTGACGCCCCGATCTGGCGGGTACGGAAACGCCACTGTGACGTATATACGCAGGTCGGAAATACCCTCACGTATATACGCTAAGCTTCAGTACAGGCAAGAATTAGAGGCGGAAGCATAATGGCAATATACATTCCAACAGAATAATAGAAGTACATGGTTATCACAGAAAGTGATATAATATTATAGGAATATTACATCACTAGAAAATACAAGAGTACAATACATGAAGGAGCATACATAATAAAACTGATATATGCTCACGATACGGCAAGGGGACCTCGGGAGCCAAACAGGGAAAATCTGAAAGGAAGAACTATTGCGGTGTCCGGGCTACTGCTGCACTCCAATCACCATGGGAGATCCGCTGCGCACTCTGATCAGCTACAGCAAGATCAACACGGTCTAAACTCCAGAATCTGGACATGAGAATCCAGGGTTGTTAGCAACCCCAGCGAGTACATATATAAAGCCAAATGGTGTGCATAACAGGCACACGTTGTACATGATCAAGTGATGTGGTTCAGGCATGCGGGTACAGAAATGACAAGTAATATAAGAAAATGACAGTAAATTTGAGATCAAGTAAATACATGCATATCAGTAAGTCTAAATCGGAAAAACATGCATGAAAAAACGGTATAGCGAGCATAGGTTTACATAATCATGCGACCAATATATTAAACACGTGATGATTACACTAAATACACGATAAATATAAGTATGGACAAAACTAGTTGTATAAGCTCAGATTATGGATTCATGGGGTTGATACGTCGAGGAGATAATCCAAACAAGAAACCCTCATCTATATACCACATATCCGATGTCACCATCATCTGAATTCGTACAACTTGAGTTGCCCTCAGGGTAACAGAACTAGAGTGTGTCACATAAATCACATGTTATAAGGCAAGGTGTCAACTCAGAACATAATACTATAACTGGAGAATATAAAGGTGTTGCATTTAATAATCCAATAATAATAGTCAGTACCGTTTGATATTTCAATCGCCTCCCTGTCAGTGTCTCACATCACCGATAGTCCGTACTAAAGTTCGCACTCTGTAGGACTTACCCGGGTCTGATATGTGAGTACCAGGACCTGAACAAAGGAGAGACCAAATATCACACGTTCCTAACATTATTACTGTTTGGTTGTTTTATGTTATTCATCCGATTCATATGCTTTTGTATGTGCTACCGGCACACATACATCCACTTATGAATAAGACGAGTTATTATTTGGAAACTGATAAATCTGATGGCTCATATTTATAGTGGGTCCCGTCTCTGCCGGGACTAGCTCAGGAATACAGTCTACTGCTTCTGGGGACTTATCATTACGCGCCCCACATGACACTTCAGATTCAGGCTACTGCTTCCGGGGACTTATCATTACGCGCCCCCACATGACACTTTAGAAATATCACCATTATAAATATGACATCATACCGGTTTCCATCAGTTTCCCCCACCCTGTGTAAGTTAAGTATTTTTATTATATATATTGCCCAACGATAATGTTCACAAGTGTATACAGTTTAACCATGATCTTCCAACCACGGGAATTAACAAGAGTATAATATCAGGAGTATAATATCAGGAGTCACCCTTTTTCCAGGGGTTCAGGAATACAGGAGTTCAGGAGTACAAGAGTTCAAGAGATACAGGAGTACAGGAGTACAGGAGATACAGGAGTACATGAGATACAGGAGGTACAGGAGTGCCAGATGTCTGGTCACATAACAATCATGAATATGCCAGGTAATACAGGTGCCAGGTGTCAGGTATCAGGTGTTATATATATCAGGTGGTAAATATAGCATGTCAAATACTGGTGTCACATATCAAGTGTCAAACATAGCATGGCAAGTATTGATGTCAGGTATCGTATGTCAAATATAGCATGAAAAGTACTGGTGCCAAATATAGCATGACAAGGGTGGTGTAAGTACCGAGTGCCGGTGTAAATACCGAGTACCAGTATCATATATCATGTATCAAGTGTAATATGCCAAGTGCCGATGTAAGATGTCACCGGTCAAGTGTAGCATGGCAAATATCGGTGTCAAATATAGCATGGCAATTATCGGTATTAAATATAGCATGACAATTATCGGTATTAAATATAGCATGGCAAGTGTCGGTGTCAAATATAGCAGGCAATTAACGGTATTAAATATAGCATGACAATTATCGGTATTAAATATAGCATGGCAATTATCGGTATTAAATATATCATGGTAATTATCGGAATTAAATATGGCATGGCAATTATGTACTAAAAATTATAATAGCAAGTGTTAGGCATATTAAAGTATCCACATGTCAATATTATGTTATAAATACAATGGTAATTATTTTTAAATTAGTGATAAGCACTCGCCTGAAACGGGGTGAAATACCGGTTAAAAATCCGGAAAATCGGTGATCCGCACGAGAAACCGCTAGCCCGTAGTTATATATTAAAATATATAATTATAAATATTTATATAAATATTAGAGAGAAAATGAGAGAGGAGAGAGAGAGGAGAGAGAAAGTTGTAGGAAGAAGAGAGAGAAAGAAAAAGAGAGACAATATGGGTTTTTAGAAGGGGAAATAGAAATTAAAATGGAAGGGGATAGAGTTGTAATTAAAGGGAAGTAATAAGGGGATGGAGAGGGAGGGGTATTTTTGGAATGAGGGAAATATGTATTTATTTAGGGAATGAAGGAAATTTTGAAATGAAAGAAAGAAAGAAAGAAAAGAAGAAAGAAAGAAAGAGAGGGGGGTGGTCAGCCGGCGGCCACCGCCGGCGGCGGCGCCGCCGGGGAGAAGCTGGCGGCCGCGCGCGCAATCCCAAGGGGAGGAGTGGAAGGTGGAGTTGGGTTTCCTTTGTTGTTGTGGTTGTTATTTTGGTGGTGGTGGAAGATGGTGGTGGTGGTGGTTGTGGTGGTTGTGGTGATGATTTGAGGTGATGGGGAGTTAGAGGAGGAGAAGGAGATGATGTTGGGTTGGTTGGAGTGGAGAATTTGGTGGAGGGGATGGTGAATTTTGGAGAAGAAAGAATGGTGATGGAGGTGGGTTTGGTGAAATTGGTGGTGGTGGGAGGTTGTTGGAGGTTGAAGGAGATGGTGGTGTGAAGAGAGGCGTTGGGGAGTTGATTGGGTGGCCTAGGAGTGGCCGGGGGCGGTGGTGGTGAAGTTGGAGGCGGTGGCTATGGTGAGTGCGTGAGTGGGTTATTTGGTTGGAGGAGATGAAGTTGATTTTTGGATTTGTGTTGGAGATGAAGAATGAAATGGAATGGAAGTGTGGTGTTTTAATAGAGGATGAGGGAATGGATTGATGGTTTAGGGGGAGGTGATAGGTCTGCGCAACGCATGGTTG
Organism: Agave tequilana; assembly: GCA_038442645.1. Taxonomy (NCBI): domain Eukaryota; kingdom Viridiplantae; phylum Streptophyta; class Magnoliopsida; order Asparagales; family Asparagaceae; genus Agave; species Agave tequilana. The sequence continues at coordinate 5,122 of JAVJIF010027748.1, forward strand.
TCGGGCGGCAGCGGGCGGCTAGCGAGGATTAAGCCGCTGATTAAGGGGGGAATATCAAGGTGAAAGAAAAAGAAAGAAAAGAAAGAAAATTGAAAAAAATAAGAAAAAAGGAAACAAAATGTTTAAAAATTTTATTATTATCTATTTTATTTGCTATAATTGCTGGTGGTAAAAAGTAGGAGAGTAGAGGAGGGAAAAGCCAGAAAAGAAATCGCTAGTAAAATATTATTATTTAAATAAGGCGAAAATTTGACTGTTTCAGAAACGTACCTAAAAATTCTAAAAAATAGTAAATATTATTCTAAGATACACGGTGAAATCAGATTTGAGAAATTCGATGTAATTTTCAAATTAAAAATCCTAGAATCTTCCGGCGATACCGGCCGACACCAAATTTTGATAAATTTAAAAAAATCTCAAAAAATGTTTTTAGATAGAAAATTAAATTCTAAGAAGTACTGTGAAAGCCGTTTCTTAAAATTCAAACCCATTTGAAAACTAAAATTCCGGGAATCAGTCAGCGATGCCGACCGACACTAGTTTTGGAGATTTTGCAGAAAAATTTCAGAAAATTCCAGAAAATCATGAAAAATCTAAAATATTAGAAAACAATCTCTGAAACTGAAATCGGTCAAATCGGACTACTAGAAAGTCAAATCGGGCTACTGGCTGGTATCGGGTTCCCGGTCCGGGTCAGGGCCTACACTAAATCTGAGAATCCAGATCCGATACTCAAAAATATGAGTAATCACGACTCAAAAACACATATAGGAAGAAAATTGAGCAATATGGTCGAAAAATTTTGGGACTCATATCTGGGTACGTATCCGAGAACGGGGTGCTACATAATATTTACCTCTGAACAGTAAAGATCGTCAAGCTCATTTCTTCCATCCTTATCTCAATATGATTTGAGTTGAGCATTTCTCAAATTTGTAACTAATCCTATCAGTTTATCATCTCTGATTAGATTAATTATACCATTATATACAACTTGAAAGTAAGAATTGCAAATTCAGAAAATAAAATAAGTTAGAAATATAACAGAGGAGTCAAATAAAATTACTTTTTATTGATTTCAAAAGAGGAATACATGGGTACATGGATTACAAGCTACGAGGGTGCTTCGTAAGACTTGATCCGTTCTTTAAGGATGGCTAGCCTATTCTTCCTCTCCTCAGTAGCTCTGATGAATGCCTGCGACCTCAACTCGGCCTCATTAAAGCTCGCTATCTGGGACAGACGAGCCTCAATTTCACCCAAAGTTGCCCTCTGTGCTAGCTCCCATCGCAGGACTTCATTATTTTGAGCCTTAAGCTGCTCTATCCGAGCAATCTCCTCAAGATGCACTGGTTCAGCCTTGGACAGAAAAAGATTGGCTTTCTTGATCATTTCCTTGGCCTTTTTAATTTTATCCTCAGTGTCAAGAAGAGCACTATTAGAAGCATCTATGACATCTCCAATTTCTACTTTCCTTATCTCTAAGGATTTTAAATCTGAAGATATTGCCTTAGCTGCTTCCTGTGCCGCAAGATGAGCATCACGCATCTGAGCAGTAAGGTATTCAAGCTATTCATTAACTGAGGAGTCCAAATTGAATTGCTGAGATGACACCATTCGTCTACATCCCTCTCAAGCCTCTCCACCAGAAGCTTCAATGTGGCAGCTTGGTCATCCCCTCCAAAGTCTCGAATGCTGTCAATACTTCGAGAGAGGACCACCTTCAAAGCAGAGAACGAGCTAGTCGAGCCCTTCAAGACCAAAGCAACAGATCGCTTCAAGCCCTTATAAAAATTGTCAACTAGCTCAGTCACAAATTCTTTCTCGGCTTCAACTACTCCCGGTGAACGAGTGGCCCCTGAAGGCAAAGCTTCCACCGGTTTTACTGACATAACCGTAGAGGATATGGCAGGTGTTTTCCATTATGTTTGCAAAGGAGAAAAACTTACAAAAAAGAGTTTGAGGAGCTAAATTACAAGTATTCTTAAAAAGATTACAAGTAGATCTCCTCAGAGATTCTGGAGAAGTGTGCCGATAGGAGTCTGGTCAGCGCGACCACTTTGTCCCTTTGACGATGCGAGCGATGAGATTCCCTTCCCGCCTGGTTCCAGAAATCAGAGAATAGAAGGTTGGTAGAACCCTCTTGCTGCTTCTCAAAATCGCCTTCAATTAGGAATTCCTTCTCGCCTGGTTCCGGAGATTCCTTGAGAGGAAGGACGACGTTAGGGTATCAACACCCTGGATAGAGAAAGCGATTCTCTAAAAGATCTCTGAATTCGAGAGCACACGGTGCTTTTTGAAGAAGTCTCTGCTTGTGGAGTCTTCTCAGAAAATCCGGCCCTCTCCTTGTACCCCTGATGGCTATTTATAGGGAGAGCAAGGGTATAATCGTCCCTTGAAAATATAGAAACAGATTGAATCGAATCTGTTTGAATCTGGAAAGTAGCCTTGCTGCGAGGCTAAGATCGGCTTCTGCGAAGCTAGGATTGGCAGGTCGGTTGATCTTCTTGATCCTTTCCATATCGTTGGAAGATTTTCCCTGATCTTCTTACTCGTTTTAGGAGAGTCAAGAGATTGTGACAATCAACTGCCAAATTTGATCTCTGATTTGATCTTAATTGGATTCGACCTGATTGGATCTGATCTCATCCGGAGATTTGATTGGTCAAAGGTTGACCATAGTAGACCAATGGCGGAGCTGCCCGCATTGAGCTCGTAGCGGAGCTAGAGGCAGCTTCTGGCGAAGTCCGAAATAAACCCTTTGGCGGAGCTGGAAGTCCTCTGTGGCAAAGTTGCGAGTTAGCTTCCTGGCGAGGCTTTGGATGGCTTCGAGGCGAAGTCGAGTGATACTAGCCTCTCAGGCGAGGCTATCTCTTTGGGCTCATGTAATGCTAAGTGCTAGCATCTTAGGCCTGCTGAGGTCTGTTCAGAAACAATCCGGGTTCACTGTCTGCTTACTGGATTAGTGGAGTCCAAGTTGCTTCCCTGTCCCTCGGAGATGGGTGAAAACTGGTCTTCTGCTCGTCTGTCACTTGTCTTTTGTAAATGTCAACAAGTTTAGACATTGTTCAGGCCAGTAAGAATCTTGTCTTTTTTAAGTGTCAACAGCAGGAGAGCTGGCTTGAGAAATATGAGGGATCGCCAATGATCTCGGAGGATTCCTCATTGAAACCAGTACACTAGCCACAATGGAAGTAGGGTTGGTGACTATTTCAGGAAGAGCTGGCTCGACAACCAGTGTCGGGGACGTAGGGCTGTTAATTACCTTCAGCTTCGTAGTTGTCAGGATAGGCTGCGTTAACGAAACCACTGGCATCTCACCTACCGATATACTTGAAAGTGATATTAGTTTCGTAACTACTGTCCCCTCAGCCTCTTTAGTTCCACTGGCTGGTTCAGGCTGATAAAAAGGCAGGTCGTGATACAAGCATCCAACTCGGCAGCGTTTGTTGCAGTCGAAGAACTTGCTTCACCCTAGTCCCCTCAGGAAGATTAGTTGGCTCCCTTGAAGTCGATGCACCCAAAGGTGAAACACCTATTGCAAGACTTTATTGAGCCAGGCATGACAAATAATGGAAGAAAATTGTAAAGATAAAAATATTACCAAGAAGCGATACCGCTTCAACTGCCTCAACTGCAGTCTCTCCCCGAACTTCCTCGATGATAGCATCAACCCTTCAGGTTCCATAGGAAAGTTTTTGGAAGATGCAGGAGGGACGGCGGCTCACCTTCACTCGCCGAAGCCTCTGTGGTCCATCCCAAAGAGCTTGAAGCCACATGACTTCCTTTTGAGGTCCCAACACCTGAAGGACCGACGTCAGCCACATCACCTCTGGAATCCTCTGAGACGACGAAGTAGCTAGCCTTGTTACCTTCTTTATAAGTGATAGAGGATCATAAGAATCCCCCTATTCTCTTACAGTCTCGGCTCTCAGTTCTCTTGCAGTCTCAGTTCCTGAATCATAGGATAAACAAGTGAGCTGTATGGAATATATAAGTTCATGTCACAAGAATGAAACTGATCTTACCCAGATTGGGAATAGCTTTATCAATAGTTTGCTTCTGAGCTGATAGCCTAATAACTAATGGAGGGGAGGAGGAGGCACTGCTGCTGATTCACCCTCTGCAATAATGGTGGGAGTGTAGCGACGAGGCTTCTTCACTACCCTCTTCCTGCGAGATCCACCTTGCCGCTTTCGTTTGAAGTGGACATCGTGATCTTCTTCCTCCACATCTTCCATGGGGGATGTGCCTACCCCACCAGGAGCACCTAGTGGAGCCTCAGCACCCATGTCTCCTTCAAAATGGGGACTTTCTGCGTCTGAAGCCTCACTATCAGCAGTAGCGACAAACTCCCCGAGGCCTGGCACACGGACCCTTCTACCCTCGCCTCTCTCGGTGACTTTCCGCTTCAGCCGCTAAGAGATCAACTTCACACCAAAAGAGTTAATAGAAAATCCAATTAACATGGAGTTTGAAGTTCTATACTACTGACAGAACCCAAAGTTGTCAGCAGGTTCGGAGTCCTCAGCTGCATGCACAGCCGCGCCTTAGTACAGCCAGCGATGAAGAACCGCCAGGCACGAGCACCGTCAATGAGGCTCCCCATGAAGGCCAGGCTGGTGTTCAGGTTACCTACATATAGTTGGTCATACCTGAACTGACGAGCAAATTGACTCGGGACATAAGGCTCCAAGTAGTAGGTATCCCCGCTCCTGTACACCAGATAGGATGGCCGGATGCTAACCAACCATTCAAAGATCCCCGGCTCAACGACGTCTGCCCATCTCCTACATCCTTGAATTCTTCGCCATAGCCTGCATCTTGAATGTAGGAAAAGCACCAGAAAAGGCTATAAACCTCATGCCGGCGCAGCAGCTTACGAACCGCGGCACATAAGTCAATGACCATGAACATCCCTCAAACCGACGGAGAAGCGCCACCCGGACACCTTCTGGAGGCTCCTCACTAGCTTGGATAATGGAAGGGCAGTGAAGGGCAAACCATGCCATCAAATAGGTGGCAAACCGATCCTGGGGTTGGGTCCGTCACGAGGCAAGATAGTGTCTTTTCCCTTTTTGTTGATGGTGGCCTACAGAAAGCCTCCGTCAATGCACGAAGGCCCCGCTGAATACTGTTGGCCCAAAGGCCTATCACCCTAGTTTTGATGATGATCAACTCATGAAGTTATATTTACTAATGATCTTGTGTTTAATTAGTGACAGATTCATTATCAAGATCTTAGTAGGTACATAGCTCAACAAAGGATAAAATTTCAAGATTTGGAGCTAGCACGGTGTGATCCAAGGAGCTTTTGGATCAAGCTTGGACCAAGTCAAGAAGATGAGAAGCCTTCAAGTGAAGACTTCAAGAAGATGAAGACTTGTGTCTAGGTATAAGATTTTGTTTTAGTTTTTAGTTAAAATGTAAAGGATAGATAGTTGGTGGATTGCTCAAGTACATATACACACACACTCTTGATTTAATTGTCTTTTCGTAAAAGAATTTTCAGTTTAGAAAAGACTTTCATTTTGGAAAAATATCATTTTGGTTTTTGGTATTCATGTTTACATCTTTCAACCAAAACCAAGTTTATGCTTATTGTCAAAAACATAGATATTTCATTATGATTGTGTAGTGGATCATATCCATACACACTATGCCTTTAAAAGTATATCTTGTTTTTGTATTTGATGAAGATTTGGAAAAACATGTTTTGAAAAATACAGTTTTTATCATGAGCCAAATATTTCCAAGTTACAACAATAGTCCAATCTTTTATAACATGCCTTGATTTTGTGCAAGCATGTTTGTTTATCAATGTATATTGGTTAAACTATTTTTGTAGATTTTTAAGTATTTTATGGGATTTTATTTGAGCCAAAAAGACTAACTTTTTAATCCCAGAAAACTATTTCAGGCTTCGGATAAGTCGACTAGTAGCCTTTATAAGTTGACTAATCCTGAAGTTGGCCGACCGGACCGGTCGACCGACGTGCACAAACGTGCACGCCTTTGTGTACTGGAGGACGGCCGACCGTGCCGGTCGACCGCTCCAGAGAGCAGAGCTCTCTGGAAAGTTCGGCCGACCGTACGGGTCGACCGACAGAGAGTTAGACTCTCAGCTCCAGTGGGTCGGTCGACCCGGGCGGTCGACCGTGGCTCCAACGGTCAGAAATCTGACCATTGGCGGTCGACCGCACGGGTCGACCGGCAGTTCTGACAAAGCCCCAACGGCTAGTTTTTGACAGCCTATATATTTGGGGTTTGTGGACTGTTTTCAACAAGATTTGGAGAAGTTTTTAGAGCCAGTTTTTCCCACTCTTTTCAGAAGTTTTTCTCCACAAAATAGAGAGTAAATATTTCCTATCTAAAGGGAAGATTTTAACAAGAGTGTTTAAAGTGATTTCTTGAGTTTTTCACCATAGCTTTCATCCTTGTTTTCTCACACCAACACTTGAGCATCCATTGAGCTATTCATCTTATAGGAGTGTTGTAGTGAGATTGTTTTTAAGTGATCAAAGTGTTGTGATCACCAAAGACTTCTTCTTTGTACTTTGAGGAGGCGGACGTGTGTGTCCGCGTTGTTTTGAGTTCGGGTGCGGACTCGGTGGTTTGAGGTGCGGCCTCGGCGAGCTAGTGAGCTTGCGTGTGTACGGGACTAGGGAGTCGAGGGCTTGTAGGTGTTGCGGCACCGAGGAGAGATCCATTGGAATCTTGCATAGTGGAAATCCTTCGTGTGTCGAAGGCGGGGATATAGAGCAAGTGTGCTCGAACCTCGAAACATACCCTTGTGTTTGCGATTGCCTTCTCTCTCTCTCTCTCTCTCTCTCTCTCTCCCCCTTACTTGTTTATATCTTGCATTCAATAATTGTCTATCTTTATATGCATGATATACTTGTGTGTGTTGATTTCCTGCACACAAAATATAGTATTTTATTTTTAAGAATAGATGTGCAAGTTCTCAATTCTAATCCGCTGTAGCAAGGCTATGCGGGTCGTGATCCTCAGGGAGGGACTGCGATGGAAGCGTTAAGCAAGTTTCTCTAAAGTTTTTATTTTTATTAGTTAAGTTAGAAAGGAAGTGGTATTTACAATGGGTCGGCAAATAAAGAATTGGGAGAAGTTGTGATTTAATCTACAAAAAAGAAAGAAAAGAAAAGAAAACTTACCTCTTTAGTCTGCTTACGTTTGAACCGTTGCGATGATTTACCTTTTCTTGGAAGGCGTACAAGCACGGCTTATGGGATCGTCCGCCTTCTTAATCTACTCTACGAAATGAAAAACAAGCTATGAAGACCTGTTCATCGCCATAGGCCGTCAAGGTTCCTTTTTCGGCTAGGTATTCTCGAAGCAGTTGGTTCTCATGGTGGGCAAGACATTAGAGAACAAATAGAAGGAAGTAAATACTGAGATACACAAGATTAAATAAGAAGAAAAGAAAATAAAACAATACAAAAATAAAAGCAAACCTCAATTTGATTATTAAACAATGGTGGAAAAATAGAACTTACACTGACTGTCACCATCAGTACAAGTAGATCCCTTCCTCCATGAATACATTATCTCCTCTCAGTTTTTACAAAAAGAAAATAGAAATTTACAGAGGAAAGAAAATCTAACCTAAAACCTAAAAACCCTAGCTTCTGGCCCTTGGCTCTTCGCTCGACCTCTGTACGTTGCACTGCAGGGGGTATTTATAGGTGCAGAAGGCCGAGGAGTCCTGGATGAACTTGCCCACGAAATCTGGGATTCGAACTCATCCACTTTGCCGCAATTCTGCGGCTTTTGCCGCGTTTTTGCGGCATTGTGGTGACGTCTGGCCACGCGCTTTGGCGCGTGGCCTCTCCTGGTCCGTCCATGTGGGCTTTTGCTTCTGGAAGTGTGATCCTGGCTCTCCATCTTGGGATTTCGAGATAACTTAGTAATCAAGTTACCTTGATCTCAAGTATCTCAAATCTTTTATCCACGAATTTCCTTCTTATCTTTGGCTTTTATGCTCATCCTGCAAGAGTTTAGGGTTGGGTAGAATTCTATCCTTCCCTCATCTTTAATAATTGCAACTTTAGCCCTTGTATATTTGCACTTTGACAATCTGATATTTGCACTTTGACTCTTGGGCTTCAAATATGGGCTTGGATCTGGGCTTTTGGGCTCTTTAAGCTTTATTTATTGTTAAAATAATAATTCGAGGCCTGCACACAATAAATTACAAATTATTAATAAATGTGCAGAATTAAATGAATAAATATGAAAATGTGATGGTAAATATGATGATAAAATGCACTTTTCACTACCAATCACACCCCCACACTTATCTTTTTGCTCGTCCTCGAGTAAAAACAAAGAAAAAGAAAAAGAAATGAAAAGTTAATCTAACCTAACTCACTTTCGTAGGAATCACGATTGCACTTAGCACGTGCAACAAGCCGTTAAACCTCTAGGTTACCCTAGAGGACGAGTGTTGTCTCGTGAGGGTTTTCAGCGGATTACACCCACAAAATCCATAAAAAGAAAATATTTGAATTATTATTGAAGAGACTAAGTAGTCTATAAGTTTTAAGATCCTCATTTTTATTCATTCTTAAACTTAGTCTTAATAAAGTTAATTGTTTTCCATTTTAGGTAAGAATTAAAATTGAATTTCTAATATAGTCTTTTTCGTTACCAAAAATCATATGCATCCTTATGTTTTTACTAGGAATTCCTTAACTTGGACTCTCATGCCTCTTTATATATATAATATATATATATATATATATATATATATATATATATATATATATATATATATATATATATATATATATATATATATATTTAATATGTATAACGCATCTAATTTTCTTTCGTGTAAGTATCAGGCTTCTTGAGGCCCTAATACCTAACTAATTGACTATTAGATGTGTTAATACATATATTATATTTCTTAGTCTTCTTAGGCTTTCTAATCCACCCATGTAACGAACTTAAAGTCGATGACTCCCAAACCGGTTGGCTTTAGGGCACCAGGGAGAAAACACCCCGCGGACTCAAATTCGAGTGAACTAGGCCCCAAAACTAAGGACTTTATTTTATTTACTCACCTTTAGGCATGAATACTTATGCTTCTTGAGGCACATGTATCAGCTTAATTGGTGATTTTTTCTTTTTTTTATGAGGCACAAGGTCTTTGTCTTAGAATCTTAGATATGCATTTGGTATGCACATTTCATTAAGGTAAAAATCAAGACTAATTATTTATTCAATTTCTCCTCCTATACCTAAAATTTAAACAATTTATTTATTTTGACCAAGTTTTTAGAAATCCTAATCATGATTTTCCTAATCCTTAAAACTAACTTAGATTTCTTTCAAAAAAATAAGTCAAAATACTGTCCTTTTTATAACATTTTTTTTAAATTTTTTTTTTATTAGCAAATTTTGTTAGTGTCTACTTATGTTAGTATGTTAGTAAAGCCCACCCCCACACTTATCTCATGCATTGTCCTCAATGTATGAATGTATGCATATATGCATGAAACAGAACAAGGGAAGGCGGAAGTTACCTTAAGGTGGTGGTTCCGGAGGTGGTCTAATTGGTCCACGAAATGCGGCCCAATCAAGATAACAAATAATTGGTGGAACCCACCAGAAATTTTCCTTACATAACCCACTAAAATATATATATAATCATTTTTTAGTATTTCCACCCCATCAAATTTCCAAATTTCATAATAAATTTCAGAGTTAATTGTCTCAACCTCCTTGTCCCAAAATGGAGTATGAAAAGATGGAATTATTGACTTGGACAATATAGGTGCGGGAACGAATACCGACTCAGGGAAAATGCTCAAATCAAGTAAGGGCTCAGGAGTCGGGCTAGGTTCAAGAATTGGGTCCAAGTCAAGAAATTGAAACTCAAGTCCACAATCTTCTTCCCACAATGGAATGTGACCAAATATGGGTGATATCTCTTTACTTCCAATATTAAGGAATTCTAGCTCATCGCCATACAATTCTTCAAAACTAAGGTTAACATCTTCCGTCAGAATTGTACAATCAGTTTCAGAAGTAAAGAGATTGTGAGAATCTAGGTCAAGTTCAATATGATCATCTAAAATGGGTGATTCAATTTCATAATGAATTGGAATAGGATCCAATGTTGACTCGGGAGAAGTGAAATCAGGTGGAGACACTGGAGTCATTATTGGATCAGGAAATAAAATTGAATCATCAAGTGGGAGATCATGATCATATTCATGCTCAAGTTCTATTTCAGGAAAGGAAAAACTTGCCAAATTATCAAGAATTGGAGTTTCGGCAAGTTCAGATGATGGCACTGAAATAGAATCTTGTTGTCCAAAGCAACTTGGTTCGTCGGCTCTAAGAGAGTGGTCAGCGATATCAGAATTTGCCGAACTGTAAGAACGCAAAGATTGAACCATCATATCTAAATCATGCTCGCGAGCTAATCTAGCCTGAGTCATGGCTTCAAGCCTCTTTTGGAATTGGATTTGGAAAGAGGAAGTGAGATCGTGATGAAGTTGTGAATCGGTGGACTCACGCATCATCATGTCTAAGATTGATGGTGGTTGTTGCTTGGACTCGTGCATACTCATCATTTCCCCGATAGATGGTTTTCTATTCTGAATGGGTGGATCTGAGTATGAATCTTGGGAAGAATGTGGACTAGATGGATATGGAGGACAATTTGGTTGAGAATTAGACTCGGGGGACTCGAAACCCATGAACTCTGTGACGAGTTGAAATTATTATGGAAATTATAGTCATAAGATGGGGGGTGTGGGTTATATTCATTCGGATAAGACCATTCCGGCACACTAGATTGGTCAAAGTTAGGGTATGCCGGGTTGGTAATATCCGAATAATAGTTAGGGGTGTAATATGGATTAAAATTGGAATTATTCTTATATGCCATATCACACCAACACAAACACAACAAACAAAAAAGAAAAATTCTAACCTAAGTTAGGGTAGACCTATGACCTAGACGACTCCTAACTGGTTAGACCGTCCACAGGAGGTTGGGTGCAGACTTTGACCACAAGTTAATCAGCCAGGTCAGGGCAAGAGTGGTGGGAGGTTTTCCGTCAAAGACGTTCCTTAATTAAATAACCACCAATCTTCGGGCTTTCGGCCCTCAATCCCTTTCCTAGACACTGATTTGACAAGAGTCAACTTCCAGCACTGTTCCCCCTTAGGATAATCTCCTATTGAGTCCGAGATGTCCCTAGGGCCAACGTCTACTAATTTTTATGTTAGGCTTGGGTTAGTGAGTGCTTGGGATATGATTTTTGGGCTAAGGAAGGGTGATGGAATCCCCACCTTATCTTATTTATGGGTTATGCCCTTAAGATGAATTAGTGTACGTGTAAAGCTGTAGAAAAGTAATCACTCAAGAAAGCAGTAAACAACCAAGAGTGTTTCCTAATCTATATGCTATGCAAACGTACCTTGTCGCCAGCACTCTTCAACAGTAAATAAAAATAATTAAAAAGACACGTGCCTAATATGCAAATGTCTAATCAATTTTTAATAAACAACGAATAGTTTACTGTTGAATTAATTAGCAGTTGCAGAGTGATCACAGAGAAATATAATCACAGCAGAAATCAGAGTTTTGCAATGCAGAGCAACCTGCAGAAAAGCAGGTTAGTAGTTCACTACTATTGCCGCGGAATCGCGGCTTTTGCCGCGGATCCGCGGCAAATTAGTAGGTCCAGGTGATCTGCCTTTGTGTACTGGAGGACGGCCGACCGTGCCGGTCGACCGCTCCAGAGAGCAGAGCTCTCTGGAAAGTTCGGCCGACCGTACGGGTCGACCGACAGAGAGTTAGACTCTCAGCTCCAGTGGGTCGGTCGACCCGGGCGGTCGACCGTGGCTCCAACGGTCAGAAATCCGACCGTTGGCGGTCGACCGCACGGGTCGACCGGCAGTTCTGACAAAGCCCCAACGGCTAGTTTTTGATAGCCTATATATTTGGGGGTTTGTGGACTGTTTCCAACAAGATTTGGAGAAGTTTTTAGAGCCAGTTTTTTCCACTCTTTTCAGAAGTTTTTCTCCACAAAATAGGGAGCAAATATTTCCTATCTAAAGGGAAGATTTTAACAAGAGTGTTTAAAGTGATTTATTGAGTTTTTCACCATAGCTTTCATCCTTGTTTTCTCACACCAACACTTGAGCATCCATTGAGCTATTCATCTTATAGGAGTGTTGTAGTGAGATTATTTTTAGGTGATCAAAGTGTTGTGATCACCAAAGACTTCTTCTTTGTACTTTGAGGAGGCGGACGTGTGTGTCCGCGTTGTTTTGAGTTCGGGTGCGGACTCGGTGGTTTGAGGTGCGGCCTCGGCGAGCTAGTGAGCTTGCGTGTGTACGGGACTTAGGAGTCCGAGGGCTTGTAGGTGTTGCGGCACTGAGGAGAGATCCATTGGGATCTTGCATAGTGGAAATCCTTCGTGTGTCGAAGGCGGGATGTAGAGCAAGTGTGCTCGAACCTCGAAACATACCCTTGTGTTTGCGATTGCCTTCTCTCTCTCTCTCTCTCTCTCTCTCTCTCTCTCTCTCTCTCCCCCTTACTTGTTTATATCTTGCGTTCAATAATTGTCTATCTTTATATGCATGATATACTTGTGTGCTTAAATTGATATACTTGCTTGGGTTGTTTGCTAACACTTGTATTTAACCAAGAGAGCCAACGCGGCACCTCAACCCATTCAAGGGGAACCTAGAGGAGTTTGTCCATAGCCCTTCACGGGGAATTCGGCAACACTCTTGTGTTATTCATAGTGTTTAGTGTAAAAGTTTAATTAGGTCATAATTGCTTTTAGCTTCCGCATCATTTGGCATAAAGTGACCATTAGATTAGCCTTCACCTATTCACCCCCCCTCTAGGTGGACTCTTTCAAATACAACACACCATCACCTGGAGAAGTCCAAGGGAACGACCGTGGACTAGACGAACAGCTGGTAATGAGACAGTCGGAAGAATGACGTCGCCAAAGGAAGATGGCACCACACATCTCTTCAGCCAAACCGATAAAAACCCGGCCAAAAGTGCCTTCCGGGACATCGGTCGATGAGCTTGATGACGTAAACTCCTGAGAATGTTAACTTTCTCATAAATACCATCATCTTCTTCCAAGATCATATCCCCCTGGGAATGTTCTTGCATCCCCCAGAAAATATCCTCATCTGCAACCCCGCAGTGAGCCGCTTTAGGAGCATCTTCCAGGTTGGGGAGCAAATAATTCTCCCAGCTGTTCGAACTACTCGAAGCTCCCTTTTGGCTCCCATACATACTCGAGCAGATGTAAAGATGGCACATCAATTCCTGGTAAGTCTCAAACAAAGCGAGCTCCTTCTTCTCCAGAAGTGCTAATTCCGCCTCGCATGGGAAATATTCTTCATAAGGGAGAGATCCCAAGGGCAGAGTAGAGACTCCCACATCTCGTGCAAAGCCATGCCCAATTCACTTACAGGGGTGAAGAAAATCCTAATGGCTTGATAGTATAACTCTAAGATGGCGTAGAAGTTCGCTACGCTCATCTGGATACCATAACAGGTTGCCCTGACAGCCTCATAGAGTCCCAACCTCTCCAGATCCTCTTCAAAATAGGCCAAGACATATAAAGTCAAGTCCCTCCACCAGGCCTTGGGGATGAATCAACGCAGGATTCCTGAAATCAGTGACTGAATAATTGCCATAAGGTTTGAAGAACTAGTTTCCAAAAGTTTGAGCCACGGCGGAATTTTCCCCCACTGAGATGTTTGAGAGAATGTTCCCAGGGTGGAGACTCAATATGCAGCGAGGAGCACCCGCCCTTGTATAACCGGGAGACGGAGCTATCAATTTTCCCACGTGAACGAAGTCAGTAGTCTGAGTCACTTGCCACTTCATCTTTCGAACCTTCGTCACGCATTGGAAGAAAGACAACAGAAAATGACGCTTGCTAGATAGGAGATAATACTTCTCGCCATCCAGATTGAAAATCTACTGCCCTTCTCTGGCCAGCAGCTGATGATCGGTGTCTGGCGCTGCATCCCCAAACATGAAACGGGCTTTCGATAGATTTTTCGGTCACAATCCTCGAGGGGAGCAGTAGTTAAGATACTCCTCATAGTACGCTGATCTCCCGTACAGATAAGGGCATCTCGGCTAGGAGCGCTCCGCTCACTGAATAATGAGGCCTGCCCTTAGAATTGTAGGCTAACATTGCCATCCAGTCCCCTAACTATTCAAAAAAGACTGTTCAAACGACCTGGAGTATAGTACACTACGAAAACAAGAAGAAGCTATATCAGTTCATTAGCCGAAGAAAAAAGAAAGTTATAGCAAAAAGAAAATTGCTAAGGCATAGCTTCGCTCTCCAAGCGAAGCTAGCCTAGCATTGTCTTCGCCCTGAGGCTCAGCTCTGCCATCCTGCACAAAGACAGAGTGCAGAAGATCTCTAAGTGTTAGTTTCGCTCTGGAAGCTTAGCTTCGCATTCTGTCGCTGAACAGAATGCGGAAAAGCCCCAAGGGCTAACTTCGCCAGAAAGGCACTTGTGCCTAAAACTGTTCAAAGGACTTTAAAGTCCTTTTTTCAGCTACGCTTCTAGGGCTAGTTTCGCATCCTATCGTTTGACAGAATGTGGACCGCCCTAAGGGTTAGCTTCGGAGAGAAGCTGAGAGAAGAAACCATTCGGTTTCCAAATTTTCAGTTGAGAAATTAAGGGGAATTAAATCCCCTAAAAATTCGACAAAGAAAATTAAGGGAGTTGAACTCCTTGATATCACTGGATCACGATGGATCACTCTGGATTCATCAGGAATGGCCAGAAATTGGCTTCAAAAAGAGATGAAAATCTTCGAATATAAGAAAAAAATCCCTACCCGCAATGGGGCGTTCGATGACCGGAGGAGGAGGGGGCCCCTCCGTCGCGGAGGTCGCTGCCTCTTTGCCTGCTCGTCTTTTGGGAGCCGTGAAAGAACTATAGAGTTCTGAAAATCAGAATGAAGAAGAAGAAGAAAGAGATTCACTCTCTGAAAATTCTCTAAAAATCTAAAGAGAAGTTAATTCTCTTTTCAGCCCATCGGGCTTTTATAGACATAAAATGTCTTAATTTTTACTCCTCAAAAGGAGCGCTGGCGGTCATATCAAATCAATTTGAAACGGTGCCTAAGCGCCTTCCTGAGAAATCTTGCTTCAGCCCCATCAAGGGCTAACTCCGCTGTAAGTTCAGCGTTGACCTCGCGTGACACTTGAGTAATTTCGCTGAAAGACGAGCCTTAGCTCCACTAAGAGCTCATTTCTAGCTTCGCGAAAACTTCGTTCTAGCTCTGCTGGAAGCTCGTTCTTGACTTAACTGAAAATTTGTCTTTAGCTTCGCGGGAAGCTTAGCTCCGCTAAGATCTTTTCTTTCCTCCTAAGGAAAAGACTTGCCTAAGCTAGTCCATTCCAGATATTTTTGAAATGCAAAGAGAAAGGGAGGGGAACAAAGTAGATAAGCAGAAAATAAACATTTTTATTGATTCAAAAAGGGAAGATACATTGATACTACATCAAGACTGTCTTTCATATAACAGAATCATTACTCCAAAGGCAAACAAGTTGTCCTATCTACTTCCAAGGTGATGAACCATCTTAACTGGACACGAAAGGTCTTACTCCTACACAAGAGCGTAATCCTTCGCTTAATGATAAATTTTGCCATCAAGAAGCTGGATCTTCTTTGATGAAAATTAGCAAAAGATAGGTTGCCACCAGAAAGCTGGATCTTCCTTAAATAAAATTGGTAAAGGAAGGATCTGAGACCTTACTGGTGACGTCCGCCTTCCCAAAGTGGATCATCTCGGATAAACGACTATCAGCACCTTCCCAAAGTGAATCATCTCGGATAAGCAACTACCAACCTCTTCTTGGAACGCGCATCAGCTGCTCCAGTATGTTCCGCCTGCTTATGATCAAAGCTTCAACTTGAAAATCAAGGGTAAGTTTCTGGTCTCTTTCATCAAGACGAAAGACTAACGAGCACAGTTCGCTACAATGCAAACAGGAAACAAGTTAGCATTAAATCAAAAAAATACAAAGGGAAAAGGATGGAATGCTAAGTCAAATTTCTTTGGGCGAAGCAATTCAGATCCGACCCAATTGTGCCTTGAAGACGGATTTCAGCTAAGCAGAGGATAGTCTCGCTTGCACAGTAATGATAGACTAGCTCAGCATAAGCCAAGTCTCAGCCCCGCCTAAGGCAGTTAGGCTAGAGAAGCCTCAAAAAAGACCAAGTCCTAACCTCGCCTATATGGCTAGGCCAGACTGGCCTAGAGGGACACAGTCTTAACCCCACCTACATGGAAAGACAGGCCCAACCTTGAAGAGGCCAAGTCCTAAATCTTGCCTATATGGCAGATTTAACAGGCGGATTTAACAGATCAAGGCAGGGACTCTGCATGAAAAGATCTTTCGCCTGATCGAGCGAGAATACTAGTTTCGCCGAGAAGCTGGAAAATAGGGCTGAAATCCTTTTCTGAAAGTCAGCCAAATGCGAAGACCAAGAGAATTTGATCCCTAAGATAGCTGGTAAAGTTAAAAAAATTAAGGGAGATTTATTCCCTAAAAGTCATTGGATGGCTGAGGCTCACCAATTCTTGATTGAGTAATGACCAGAGTGAGAGTCCCCACTACTTCAGGGACCTCAGTCTCCTTGCCTGAGTAATGGGGAGAGATCATAAACAAACCTCCCAAGAAGTGAGGGGTTTGTTTCTCTGAGAAGGACTAAAAGAGTCCTATTTATAGGTCTCGTGGCCTGACTACGCCGCCGCCACTTCAAGCTTGAAAGCACGGGCGAATTTAAGGCATTCAAGTGGTTGGCCTTAAGAAAGGGAATAGTCTCACTTGGAAATGTGCACAAAGTTATTTAAACTTTAGAAAAGGGAATAATCTCCCTCATTAATGCAAGAGAGGATATTCTAACTTTGAAAAAAGGAATAATTCCTCTCGTAACTCGCAAAAAGTGGTTAGCCGTGAGAATAGAGTGTCACTCCATCACAGTGAGCGTGAGGCTAATGCTCATCTTACAACTCAGTTTGAAGCGAAGTTACTTCAGAAAGCCCAAAGGCGAAGCTACCCAAAGGCGAAGCTACCCAAAAGAAGGCAGGGTTAGAGGCGAAGTTGAACTCAACTACCAAGGCGACGTTCACATTAACACCCCATCAATCAAAACAGTTCAAAGTATTTCGGGATCTAAACCATTCCATTGTAGATTCACGAAAATTTTGAAGGGGATCTTTTTGACACTCAAAAAAGACAGAACTCCTGCATTCATCTTCAGTCGGTCTGAACAACGTCTAACTTATTGACATCTACAAAAGATAAGTCAAAGACAAGCTGTTGACCAGAGGCAAGGCAGCAACATGGACATTACTAATCCAGTAAAGCAGATACTAAGTCAAAGCTGCCTTTGAAGAAGACCTGAGCAGGCCTAGAGACACTAAGTTGCTTGATACTTAGTCTCACATGAGCCCAAGGGATGAGCAATCGCACGAGAGGATAAGTTTGCTTAGCTCCACAAGAATTCCATCATAGCTCTGCCATAGGCTAACCCATAGCTTCGCCCTGGAGTTTTCCATAACTCTGCAGAAAGCTAGCTAATAGCTTCGCGGAGCCACAAAAGGCTAACTCATAGCTTCGCTGAGAGCTTACTCCAAGCTTCGCTAGAAGCTTCCCTTAACTCCACTACGAGCTTATTGGATTAGCCCCGCTGCGGGTCTTTTATGGTCACCTTTGACCAATCAAATCTCCAGATGAGATCATTGTGATTGAAATCGAATTCGGTAATTGCTTGCCATGATCTTTTGACTCTCCTAAACAGGTGAGAAGATCAAGGGAGATCTCTCAATTAACTGGAGAGGATCAAGGAAGTATCCCTCATTTAGCGGAGCAGTGTTGACACTCTAAAAAAGATAAGATTCTTGACTGGCCTGAACAATGTCTAACTTGTTGACATTTACAAAAGACAAGTGGCAGATAAGCTGACGATCAGTTTTTACCCGTCTCCGAGGGACAAATCAGCGACTTGGACTCTACTGATCCAGTGAAGCAGATAGTGAGCCCAGATTGTCTTTGGATAGACCTAAGCAGGTATAAGATACTAAGTTAGCTCAACACATAGCATCACATGAGCCCAAGGGGATAGCCTCACCTGAAAGGCTAAGTTTGTCCAACTTCGCCTTGAAACCGTTCAAAGCTCTATCAGTAAGCTAACTTACAGCTTCGCCTGAAGTGATCAGTTAACTCCGCAGAGAGTTAGCTTCGCTCGAAGCCACACGTAACTGCGCAGAAGGATGGTAGCTTCACCACAGATGTTTATCCAGCTCTGCTGAAGAGCTTTCTTCTGATTTCGCCAAATGCTCCCTCCAGTTCCGCTGTGGGCTCGACGCGGCAGCTCCGCTGCAGGTCTTTTATGGTCACCTTTGACCAATCAAATCTGTAGATGAGATCAAATCTATTCAAGATCAAATCTAATCAAGATCAAATCTGAGATCAAATTTGGTAGTTGTTTACCATAATCTCTTGACTCTCCTAAAACAAGTAAGAAGATCGGGGAGATCTTTCAGTTATTTGGAAAGAATCAAAACAGATCAGGAGATTGACGCTACCTGCTATTTCTAGCTTCGCAGAAGCTGATTCTAGCCTCGTAGCAAGGCTACTTTCTAAATTTAAACAGATTGATTCAATCTGTTTTCAGATTTTCAAGGGACAATTATACCCCTGCTCTCCCTATAAATAGCCTACCAGAGGCATACAAACAGAGGGGCATAAACACGGGCACAGGCAAAGAGACACACAAAGAGAACGGCTAAACATAGATCTATTCTCTTATTTCTAAGAACTCAGAGAATTCAGAGAACTACTTCTCTAATCAGGGTGCTGATACCCTAAGATCTTCCTCTCAAGAATCTTCGGAACCAAGCGAGAAGGAATTCCCAAGTGGAGACAGTTTGAGATGTAATAAGAGGGTTCTACCAACCTTCTGTTCTCCGATTCCCCGAACCAGGCGAGAAGGGAATCCCATCGATCTCATCGTCAAGGGGACAAAGTGGTCGCGCACTGACCAGACTCCTATTGGCACACTTCTCCAGAATCTCAGAGGAGATATACTTATAATCTTTTAGAATACTTGTAATTTAGCTCCTCGACCCCTTTTTGTAAGTTTTCCCCTTTTGTAAAATCAATGAAAAACAGATGGCGACTCTGCTGAAGATTGAATTCTCCACTGTTGAGAATCAAGTGTCGCAATGCGACGAACAGACCTTCGGATTTACTTTTGAATTCAAGGAAGTCAGTGTAGCCATAGCCCCTCTGGCTAAATCTTCAAAGCAAGTCTCTGGAAGACAGATGAGGCTCTCTGCGAGCCTACCATGGTCTTCTGGCGCAACAAGGAAGCAGGCTCGTAATGTAAGGGTCAGAATCTTCAGCCTGTCACCTTCGAAAACTTAGTCGTTCACTTCGACCAAGGAAAATTCGAAGAACTCCTCTCTAGGGGTGGTCTAATACTCCATGCACGAAAGCATAGAAAAATCTCGATGGCCAAGGTTTCGGAGCAGAAACTAGAAGCAGAATCGTTCCAACACCTCCCAACCTCGCGTGTGGCTAGTTAGGTTCCTTGCAAACCTAAGTCTCCTTTTTCAAAGCAGATGTGGAGGCCAAAGTAGAAGGCTCTGTATGAAGCTTCAGGCGTAGTTACGCCACAAGTTCGTCTCTCTCATAAAGAAAAAGGCAAGATTCCTGCCTGCTTCGTCGAGATTGTCAACCGCAAAGTTACGACGGCGACAATGCCTTCGCCTAACTCAGGAGCAATAACTCCTCGGCATCGTTCTTATGAGTGAAGCTACTGATGGTGTGCCAAGCACAGTACCTCCGGGTACGCATGAAGTTCGCAGCCACGAAGCTAGAACCAAAGCACCACAGTGTGCTTCGTTCCCCAGTTCTTCGAGTACTAAGCTCACTCTTCGCAGCGAAGCTAAGGGATTGCCCCTAAGTGTTGATAGCGGTGCTTATGCAGCTTCAACGCCCAAGGGCATTTCCAAAGCTTTTAGCCGCAAATTTAGAGCCAAAGCTCTATCTAGGGCTAATCACCTTCGCAGCAACATAGCAGACAAAGCACCACAGCGTGCTTCGCTCCCCAGTTCATCAAACACTAAGCTCGCCCTTCGCAACGGAGCTAAGGGATCGTCCCTAAGTGTTGACAGTGGTGCTTATTCAGCTTCAGCACCCACGCACATTCCTAAGGTTCTTAGCCGCAAAGTTAGAGCTAAAGCACTATTTAGTGCTAATTACCTCTGCGGTGTTGAAAAGAACAGGACATCATCCTATGTGCAATCTAACAGAGCCTCTGCGCTGGATCGTTTAGGCCCAATTGGGCCTGACTTGCGGGAATTCTTGACAAGCAAACGGAAGTCAGAATCTTTCCCAACTTCTCCCTCCTATTATCAACAAGTGGGATGTCAGTTGGTGATAGTCCACTCAATCCATTATCGGCTAGGACCAATCCCCACTATTCCTCCAAACTGACGATCATTTTTCGATCGCTATCGGTACAAACTCCGGTAAAACATCACAAAAGGAGCATATCGCAAGATTTGCTCTCTGCATCTGTTAACATGATCAGAAGGAGACGAGAGCTGCGTAGGGGCAGACGAGCGTCGCACGACACTCCCCATAAATCCCCAGATCTGGATTATAGCTCGGGCCTTGGCGAAGTCTTGGTAGATGAAGAAGGTGTCTTCCGAAATACCAGATCTAGGGTTGCGATACCCTACAGTTATGAACAACCATCTTCCTCAACTGCAATAACCTCACCAGAACCAATGAAAGGATTAGTCCAATGGTCTGATGAAGAGGACGAAGACAGTGGGTATGCCTCTTCGGCAATAGTCAGCTCAGTACGAACGGATAGAGTATCATTGAATATGGCTGATAACGGTAATGATGACCTTCCTCGATGGTTGGAAGCTCAGGAGCAAACTTCCAAGACCCAGACAAAGTCAAAGCCATCCAGAACATGCATCCACTTAGGAATCTCAAAGAGCTTAGAGGCTTGCAAGGTAGACTGGCTTATATTAGAATATTCATCACAAATCTCTCAAGCCGCTATTAACCATTCACCCGACTCATGAAAAAGGGTGTTTCCTTTGTATAGGATCAAGCTTGTCAGGAAGCTTACGAGGATATCAAGAGATATCTCACAAAACCTCCAGTCTTAGTAGCTCCTACATCAGGAAAACTGTTCCTACTTTATGTGAAAGTTATGGACCATTCTCTTGGTGCCCTGCTTGCTCAAAAAGACGACAATGATCACGAACAGGCTATTTATTATCTGAGCAGGACTCTGATAGGGGCGGAATCTCGCTATAATCCTATTAAGAAGGAGTGCTTAGCTCTTGTCTTTGTCGTTCAGAAGACACGACATTATTTGGTCGACCAAATCATACATGTCATTTCCAGAGTGAATCCTTTGCGTCTTCTCATGATGAAGCCAGGATCATTGAATTTAAGATTAGCTAAATGGGTGCTTCTTTTGTCTCAATACGACATGCTCCCTCAAAAGGCGGTTAAAGGCCAGGCACTTGTAGAGTTCTTGGCTGGTTATCTAGTTCAAAAAAACTCTAAACTTCATGAAGATATTCCAGATGAAGTCTTCGAATCTAATGTAACTTCAGAGGATGAAGTTTGACAGATGTTCTTCGATGGAGCATCACGAATAGGCCCTAAAGGTAGGATCATTTCTGACGTGGGGTTGTGTTTATCTCTCCACAGAATCATGTCCTTCCTAGAGCATTTTCCCTGACGGAATCATGCTCCAACAATGTAGCGGAATATAATCCTCTACTTATTGGTCTTCAGCTCGCCCACGGAATGGGGGTACGCTACCTTGAAGCTTACGACAATTCAAAATTGGTTATCGATCAAGTTAAAGGCGAAAATGAGGTCTGTCACGAGGATTTGGTGCCTTATTATTACGCAGTCATCGAAATGGCTAATCTATTTGATGGCTTTTACATCGGGCACGTATCTCGATCTCAGAATACTAAGGGGGATGCTCTTACTGCATTAGCAACAACACCAGCCTTGCCAGTCGACACCGACTATCACCTTATAGTGGCAACTCGGCACCTTGTCTGCTCTAAACATATGTTAAGAACAGAGAGGTCTATAATATCTCGACGGATCTCGAGCCGAAAGATTGGCGATTTCCTTTCATCAACTATGCTCTACATGGTCTGTTGCCAGACAATCCTAAAGAAGCAGCATCTATCAGACGAAGGTCTCTCTGTTTTTACTATGATCCAACTCTGAAGACACTTCATCGTCGTTCATATGACGGTGTCCTCCTCCGTTGCCTTTCTAATTCAGAGGCGTAGGAGGTTCTTAAAGAAGCACACGACGGCATATGCGGAGCTCATCAGCTAGGTCTAAAACTCAAAGACAGATGCACAGGCTTGGATATGATTGGCCAACCATGTAGCAGATGCCATCCAATATGCACGAAGGTGTAAAGCATGCCAAATTCATGCGGACTTCATACACCAGCCTCCGGAGTTGCTCCACCAAACTGTTGCTTCATGGCCATTTGAAGCATGGGGAATCGATGTCGTAGGGTCAACTAGCCCCTCTTTGACAAAAGGACACCGGTTTATCCTGGCGATAACCGATTAACTTTCAATGTGGGCAGAAGCCATACAACTGGTTGAAGTCAAAACTTTCAACGTGGTTAATTTCATCTAACATCATGTCATTCATCCATTTGGTGTCCCTAGGCGGATCATCCATGATAACGGCCCCCAGTTCATAAGCCAGGTATTCTATCGATTCTGCGATAAGTACCAAATTTAGAATGTGGCTTCAACTGCTTATAATCCCGCCGCTAATGGCTTGGCGGAAGCATTCAACAAAACAATCATTAAGTTACTCAAAAAGTTCATCTCCTCGAATAAACGAGATTGGAATGAGAAGCTTAGTGAATGTCTTTAGGCCTAACCGAACCACAGTTCGGACCTCGATAGGCAATACGCCTTTTTTCCTGGTATACGGGTGCGAAGCAGTCATACTGTTAGTAATCCAAATGCCGTCATTGCGAGTCACTTTAATGACTAAGATCACATCAGAAGACAATGATCGGTTGCGTCTTCAAGAGCTCGAAGCCTTAGATGAGAAGCGGTTACAAGCTCAGCAGTACATTGAGTTGTATCAAGCTCAGATCTCAAAAGCCTTCAATAAGAAGGTCAAACAAAGAGTCTTCCAGAAAGGAGATTTGGTTTTAGCCGTCAGACGACCAATGATCATGACGCACAAAACCAAAGGCAAATTTCAGCCTAAATGGGAGGGACCGTTTGTAATAGAAACAGTGTATTCAAACGGAGCATATCGCCTTATGACTTCAGATGGTGATCTACTCATGATGCTAATCAACGACAGGTTCTTAAAGAAGTATTATCCTTGATAAGGATCCTTCTCATGATCAAGTTAACATTACACCTCTGATCAAGACCTTCAAATCCAAGATACGCAGAAGGAGCGCCCCTCTCTTCCTCCAAACGAGATCATACAACCATGAACCAGTAGGAAGCTGATCATACACTGGTTGTCTCAAAGAAGAATCAAGGTGACACATGCACTAACCAAATGATCCAACACCTTTAACGGTTTAAGGATAGAGGAAAATGTTGGCCTTTAAGCCCAACATAAGTCCTCGACAACTCATCATGCTGAGGGGAATAGCATGGCTAGCCCGACTCAAACGGTAGTTGGTAAAGGCATATCAAACCCATTGACAGCTGAGGATTTGCTAAAAATCCTAAGGGACCTGTTTCCATTTGATCCAACACCTTTAACGGTTAAGGATAGAGGAAAATGTTGGCCTTTAAGCCCAACATAAGTTCTCGACAACTTATCATGCTGAGGGGAATAGCATGGCTAGCCAACTCAAACAGTAATTGGTAAAGGCATATCAAACCCGTTGACAGCTGAGGATTTGCTAAAAATCCTAAGGGACCTGTTCCCATTTGATCCAACACCTTTAACGGTTAAGGATAGAGGAAAATGTTGGCCTTTAAGCCCAACATAAGTCCTCGACAACTCATCATGCTGAGGGGAATAACATGGCTAGCCTGACTCAAACGGTAGTTGGTAAAGTCATATCAAACCCGTTGACAGCTGAGGATTTGCTAAAAATCCTAAGGGACCTGTTCCCATTTGATCCAACACCTTTAACGGTTAAGGATAGAGGAAAATGTTGGCCTTTATGCCCAACATAAGTCCTCGATAACTCATCATGCTGAGGGGAATAGCATGGCTAGCCCGACTCAAACGGTAGTTGGTAAAGGCATATCAAACCCGTTGACAGCTAAGGATTTGCTAAAAATCCTAAGGGACCTGTTCCCATTTAATTCCCTCTCCAAAATCACTTACTAATTCTCATTCATGGAATTGTAAGACCACATAAAAAGAACGATAGATCCACTCGAGTTTCATGCTATGTTTAACACTACACCTCTGGCATCCATTTCACTGTTAAGTTAATATTAAACCTATGACAGTGATCTCCTCGATTTTCGCAATGAAAATGAGACCTTTTCATGCTATGTTTAACACTACACCTCTGGCATCCATTTTGCTATTAAGTTAACATTAAACCTATGACAGTGATCTCCTCGATTTTCGCAATGAAAATGAGACCTTTCCATGCTATGTTTAACACTATACCTCTGGCATCCATTTCGCTGTTAAGTTAATATTAAACCTATGACAGTGATCTCCTCGACTTCAGCAATGAAAACGAGACATTTCCATGCTATGTTTAACATTACACCTCTGGAATCCATTTCACTGTTAAGTTAACATTAAACCTATGACAGTGATCTCCTCGATTTTTGCAATGAAAACGAGACTTTTCCATACTATGTTTAACACTACACCTCTGGCATCCATTTCGCTGTTAAGTTAACATTAAACCTATAACAGTGATCCCTTCGATTTTCGCAATGAAAATAAAATCTTTCCATGCTACGTTTAACACTATACCTCTGGCATGCATATCTTTTTGTCAAGTTAACATTACACCTCTGACAAATTGCTTTCCGAATTCCTACGAAGTTCTTTTTGTCACGTTAACATTACATCTCTGACATATGATCTTCTATGAAATTCATTTCCTAGCTCCCCAACAAGTTTCTGAGTCCCACTCAGTCTTTAGTGGACTTCTCTGGTTGTCACGTTAGCAATATACCTCTGACAATTTCTTCCAAATCCCATCCAAATTTTGAGCTTGGTGGCTTCTCAATCGGTTATGTCGTTGTGACCTCTGAACCGCCAAATAGCCAAGTCTCATCTTTCAGTCTGGCAAGGACTATTTCTTTGTCATCATATGACAATTTTGAGCTTGGTGGCTTCTCAATCGTTTATGTCATCGCGACCTCTGAACCGACAGATAGCCAAGTCTCATCTTTCAGTCCGGCAAGGACTATTTCTTTGTCATTATATGCAAAATTTTGAGCTTGGTGGCTTCTCAATTGGTTATGTCATTGCGACCTCTGAACTGGCAGATAACCAAGTCTCATCTTTCAGTCCGGCAAGGACTATTTCTTTGTTATTATATGATAAAATTTTGAGCTTGGTGGCTTCTCAATCGGTTATGTTATTGCGACCTCTGAACCGGCAGATAGCTAAGTCTCATCTTTCAGTCCGGCAAGGACTATTTCTTTATCATTATATGACAAAATTTTGAGCTTGGTGGCTTCTCAATCGGTTACGTCATTACGACCTCTGAACCGACAGATAGCCAAGTCTCATCTTTTAGTCCAGTAAGGACTATTTTCTCAAATGTATGACTAACTCTCTCAGCTTATCACCGCTGAATAGGTTAGTTATATCATTATTCTGTTTCCTCTTAAGGGCTGCAATACAATATGAAAGGAAAGATTCAGAAGATAAAACAAGTTGGAAATACAACAGGGAAGTCAAATAAAATCACTTTTTATAGATTCCAAAAGAGGGATACATGAATGCACAGATTACAAGCTACAACGGCGCTTCATAGGACTTGATCTATTCTTCAAAATTGGCCAGCCTAGTCTTCCTCTCTTCAGCAGCCCTGATAAGCGCCTGCGACCTTAACTTGGCCTCATTAAAGTTCTCTGTCTGGGCCAAACGAGCTTCAATTTCAACCAAGGTTGCCCTCTGTGCTAGCTCTTGCCGTAAGACTTCAACATTCTGGACCTTAAGCTGCTCAAGTCGAGCAGTCTCTTCAAGACGCACTGGTTCAGCCTTGGACAAAAGAAGATTAGCCTTCCAGATTATTTCCTGGGCCTTTTCGATTTTATCCTCAGCGTCAAGAAGAGCACTACTAGAAGCGTCTATGACATCCCCGAGCTCTACTTTCCTTGTCTCTAAAGATTTCAAATCAGAAGAAATTGCCTTAGCAGCTTCTTGAACGGCGAGATGAGCTTCATGCATCTGAGTAGCAAGATGCGCAAGCTGTTCGTTAACTGAAGACTCCAGATCTGAATGGCTAAGACGATGCCATTTGTCCACATCCCTCTCGAGTCTGTCCATCAGAAGCTCTAATGTGGCGGCCTGGTCATCACTTCCAAAGTCCCGGATACTGTCAATGCTTCGGGAGAGGACCACCTTTAAAGCAGAAAATGAGGTAGTCGAGCCCTTCAAGACCAAAGCAATGGATTGCTTCAAGCTCTTATAAAAGCTGTCGACTAACTTAGCCATGAATTCGTTCTCGGTCTCAATTACTCCTGGCAAACGAGTAGCCCCTGGAGACAGAGTTTCCACTGGTTTCACTGGCGTAACTATAGAGGAAATAATAGAAGCACTGGCTGCAGCAACACGAAGGGTCGTCAATGATCTCGGAGGAGTCCTCATCGAGACCAGTACACCAGCCACAACTGAGGTAGGACTAGTGACTATTTCTGGGAGGACTGGCTCAACCACCAATGTTAGAGAAGTAGGACTGGTAATCACCTTCAGCTCTGCGCTTGGCAAGATAGGCGGCACTGGCGAAACCGATGGCATCTCACTCACTGATATAGTTGAAAGTGAGGTTGGTTCCATGACTACCGTTCCCTCAATTTCATTTCCTCTGGCTGATTCAGGCTAATAAGAGGGCAACCCGTGATACAAGGCATCCAACTCAGCAACATCCGCCAAGGTCGAAGCACTTGCTTCACCCCTGGTTCCCTCAGGAAAACGGATTGGCTCTCTTGAAGTCGATGCACCCAGAGGTGGAACACCTGCAGTAAGACTTTGTTTAAGCAAGGCATAATAAATAGCAGGAGTCAAAAGGTCAAAACACTACCAAAAGATGATGTCGCCTCAATCGTCTTGACGGCTGCATCAGTCCCCGCAGGCTCCATTGGAAAATCTTTGGCAGAATCAACATGAATGGCCTACCCACCTTCACTTGCCGAGCCCTCCATGGTCCACCCAAAAGAGCTAGAAGCTACGGGACTTCCTTTTGAAGTCCCAGCACCCGAAGGACCTACATCAATCGCATCACCTCCAGACTCTTCCGAGACGGCGAAATAGCCAACTTCATTACCTTCTCTATAAGTGAACAGGGGATTATAATGCTCCCCCTGTTCTCCGGCAGCCTCAGCTCTCTTGCTTCTCACTGCCTTAGTTCCTGAATCATAAAGTAAACAATGAGCTATATGGAACACATAAGAAGTATATTACAAGAATGGAGCTGGTCTTACCCGGGTTCGGAGCAGCTTTACCAGTAGTCTGCCTAGGAGCCGACAACCTAATGATTAATGGAGCAGAAGGAGGAGGCACTGCAGATGATTCGCCCTATGCAATAACCGTAGGAGCGTAGCGACGAGGCTTCTTCACTACCCTCTTCCTACGAGATCCACCTTCCCGCTTTCGCTTGAAGTGGACGTCAGGATCTTCTTCCTCCACTTCTTCCATATCAATATGTTCCATGGGGGCCGTGCCTACCCCACCAGAAGCTGCTGCTGGAGCCTCAACACCTGTATCCGCTTCAAAGCGAGGACTTCCTATATCCGAGGCTTCGCTATTATCAATGGTAATGAATTCCCCGAGGCCTGGAACGCGGACCCTCTTACCCTTCCACTTCAGCCGCTGAAAGATTAACTTCACACCAAAAGAATTAATAGAAAATTCAGTGGGTGTGGAGTTTGAAGTTCTATACCACTGGCAGAATCCCAGGATCGTCAGAAGGTTCGGAGTCCTTAGCGGCGTGCACAGTCGCGCCTCAGTACAGCCAATAATGAAGAACCGCTAGGCACGAGCTCCATCGATGAGGCTCCCCATAAAGGCCAGACTGCTATTTGGATTGCCTACATACGGTTGGTCATA
This sequence comes from Agave tequilana, assembly GCA_038442645.1. NCBI lineage: Eukaryota > Viridiplantae > Streptophyta > Magnoliopsida > Asparagales > Asparagaceae > Agave > Agave tequilana. The sequence goes on from JAVJIF010027748.1 coordinate 33,498, forward strand.
CCCAAACTGACGGGCAAACCGACTCGGAACATAGGGCTCCAGGTAACAGGTGTCTCCGTTTCTATACAACAAGTGGGATGGCCGGATGCTAACTAGCCATTTGAAGACTCCCCGACTCAATGACGTCTGCCTTTCTCCTACCTTGAATTCTTCACCATAGCCTGCATCACGAATGTAGGGAAAGCATCGAAAAAGGCTATAAACGTCATGACGGCACAGTAGTTTACGGACCGGAGCCACATAAGTCTTTGACCACGAACACCCCTCGAATCGACGGAGAAGCGCCATGCGAACAACTTCTGGGGGCTCCTCTCCAGCCTGGATAATGGAAGGGCAGTGAAGGGTGAACCAGGCCATCAAATAAGTATATGGCAAACCTATTCTGGGGTTTGGTCCATCGCGAGGCAAGGTAGTCCCCTTTCCCCGCTTCGTTGCTGGTGGCCTACAGAAGCCTCCGTCAATCCACGAAGGCCTGTTTGAATACAGCATACCATGGCTAGAAGAAGTCCAAGAGAATGATCATAGACTAGACGAACGGCAGGCAATAAGACAGTCGGATGAATGACATCGCCAGACGAAGACAGCACCACACATCTCTTTAACCAGACCGTTAGAAAACCAACCAGAAGTGCTTCCGGACGTCAGTCGACGAGCCTGTGGTGGAAACTCCGAAGAATATCGCCTTTCTCATAGGGTCCGTTATCTTCTTCCAGAATTAAATCCCCTTGAGAGTGCTCTTGCATCCGGCGAAAGATATCTTCATCTGCAACTCCACAATGAGCTGCTTCAGGAGTACCTTCCAGGTCAGGGAACAAATAATTTTCCCAGCTCTTCAAACTGCATGAAGCTCCCTTATGACTCCCATGCATGCTGGAGCAAATGAAGAGGTGACACATCAATTCCCGGTAAGTCTCAAACAAGGCGGGCTCCTACTTCTCCAGAAGTGCCAATTCCGCTTCGCACGGAAAATATTCTTCATATGGGAGAGAACCCAAAGACAGAGCAGAAACTTCCCACATCTCGTGCAGAGCCATGCCCAATTCACTAACAGGGGTGAAGAAGGTCCCTGTAGCCGGCAGTACAACTCAAAGATGGCGTAGAAGTTCGCTACGCTCATCTGAATACCATAACAGGTCGCCCTAACGGCCTCGTAGAGTCCCAGCCTCTCCAGATCCTCTTCAAAATAGGCAAGAACATATAAAGTCATGTCCCTCCAGCATGCCTTGGGAGGATGAATCCACCCTAGGGTCCTGAAATCAGTGGCCGGATAATTGCCACAAACCTTAAAGAACTGATTTCCAAAAGTCTGAGCTACCGCGGGATTTTCTCCCACTGGGATGTCTAGAAGTATGTTCCCAGGGTGTAGACCCAATATGCAGCGAGGAGGACCCGTCCTTGTGTAACTGGGGGACGGAATTATCAACTTCCCTACGTGAACAGAATCAGTAGTCCGCGTCACTTGCCACTGCATCTTCCGAGCCCTCGTCACACATTGAAAGAAGGACAAGGGAAAATGCCGCTTGTTAGATGGCAGATAGTACTTCTCACCATCCAATTTGAAAATCCACTGCCCCTCTCCGGCTAGCAGCTGGTGATCGTTATCTGGCTCTGCATCTCCAAATATGAAGTCGGGCTTTCGATAGATTCTTCAGTCAGAATCTTCAAGGGGAGCAGTAGTTAAGATGCTCCTCATGGAGCGATGATCCCCAGCATGAATAAGTGCATCCCGAGCAGGAGCGCTTCGCTCGCTGAATAGTGAAGCCTGCCCTTGAAACTGCAGGCTGACGTTGCCATCTAGCCCCCTGACTTTACCAAAGAGACCGATGAGAGGACCAGGAGTATAGTGCACTGCACAAACAAGGAGAAACTATGATTAGTTCATCGGCTGAAGGAGAGCTAAAACAAGAATGTAATTTTTGTTAAGGCATAGCTTCGTTCTCCGAGCGAAGCTGGCCTAACAATAGCTTCGCCCCGAAGCTTAGCTTCGCAGCTGCAGCTCAACTCCGCACTCCACACGAAGGCAGGATGCAGGAAATATCTAAATATTAGCTTCGCTCTGAAAGCTTGGCCTCAATGCGAAGAAGCCCCAAGAGCTAACTTTGCCAGAAGAATACTGCTACTTAAAAATTATTTTAAGGGCATTAAGGTCATTTTCAGTTGCGCTTCAAAGGTTAGCTTCGCATCCTATCATTCAACAGGATGTGAACCGCCAAAGGGACAGCTTCGCCTGGAAGCTTGAAGAAGAGACCCTTCAGTTCTAAGATTCCCAGTCAAGAAATCAAGGGAAATTAAGGGACTTTAACTCCCTGAGATCATTAGATCACAATGGATCGTTCTAGATTCATTATGAAATAGCTGAAAGATTGGCTTTAAGAAGAGATGAAAATCTCTGAACAAAAGGGAAAGATCCCTACCCGCGATAGGTCGTTCGATGACCAGAGGAGGAGAAGGACCCTCCGTCGTAGAGGTTGCTACCTCTTTTCCTGCTCGTCTTTTGAGAGCCATCAGAAAACTGAAGAAGATCTTAAATTCTCAAATGAAGGAGGAAGAAGAAGAAGAGAGTCAGAGTTCTCTAAAAATTTAAAGAGAAGTGGTGCCTTCTCTTTCAGCCCGATCAGGCTTTTATAGGCTGATGATTGCCTAAATGTCGCCTCCTCGAAAGGAGCGCAGGCAGTTGTTTCAAATTAATTTGAAACGGTGCCTAAAGCACCTTCCCAAGAAGCGTTACTTCAGCCCCGCTAAGGGCTAATTCTGTCGTGAGTCCAGTGTTGACTTAGCGCGACGCTTGAATAATTTCGCTGAGAAACATGCTTTAGCTCCGCTAAAAGCACATCTCTAGCTTCGCGAAAATTCCGTGCTAGCTTCGCCAGAAACTGGCTCCTGACTTATTTGGAAATTTGTCTTCAGCTTCGTCGGAAGCTTAGCTCGGCTAAGAGTTCTTATTTCCTCCTAGGGAAAAGACTTGCCTAAGTTGGTCCACTTCAGGTGTTCTCGAGTCAAAAAGGAGAAAACAAAGCAGATAAACAGCGGAAAATAGATTTTTTATTGATTCAAAAGAGAAGATACATTGATACTACTACATCAAGGTTGTGTTTCGTATAACCGAATCATTGCTCCAAAGGCATACAAGTGGTCCTATCTACTTTCAAGCCAAATTGACTGGACAAGAAAGGCCCTCCTCCTGCACAAGGCCGTAATCCTTCACATAATGGCAGATTTTGCCATCTAGAAGCCGGATCTTCTTTAATGAAAATTGGCAAAAGATCGGTTGCCACCAGAAAGCTGGATCTTCCGTAATCAAAATTGGCAAAGGAAGGATCCAAGACCTTACAGGTGACGTCCGCTTTCCCGAAGTGGATCATCTCGGATAAGCGACTACCAACCCCTTCTCGAAGTGGATCATCTCGGATAAGCGACTGCCAACCTCTTTTGGGAACACGCATCAGCTGCCCCAGTTTGTTCCTCCTGTTTATGGCCAAAGTTTCAACTAGAAAATTAAGAGACAAGTTTCTGGTCTCTTTCATTAAAATGAAAGACGGGCGAGCATAGTTCACTGCAATACAAACTGGAAAAATTTAGCAGTAAATCAAAGGAAAATGCAAGCATGATACGCTAAGTTAAATTCTTTGGGGCGAAGCAATTCATATCCGATCCAGTCGCGCTTTAAGGATGGATTTTAGTTAAGCAGAGGATAGCCTCGCTTGCGCAGTGATGATGGGCTAGCTCAGTATAAACCAAGTCTTATCTCCGCCTAAGGCAGTTAGGTTAGAGAAGCCTCAAAAAAGGACCAAGTCCTAGCCTCACCTATATGGCTAAGCCAGACTGATCCAGAGGGACGCAGTCTTGACCCCACCTATATGGCAAGACTGGCTCAACCTTGAAGAGACTAAGTCCCCAATTCTTGCCTATGTGGCGAACTTAACAGGCAGATTCAACAGATCCAAATCAGTCAGATACAAAATGAAGAACAAGGGAGATCAATCCCTGAGCCAGCTAATAAAGCAAAATTAAGGGAAATAAACTCCCTAAAGTCATTTGTCCATTGGTAAAGTCTCTGGATGACCGAGACTCACCAGTTCTTGGCCGGTTAATGACCAGAGTGGGCACCCCCACTATTTCAGAGATCTGAGTACCCTTCTCTGAACAACCAGGAGATATCATGAACAGATTACTTCTCTGCAGAGGACCTCAAGTGTCCTATTTATAAGCCTCATGGCCTGATCGCACCGCCGCTGCTTCAAGCTTAGAAGCACTAGCGAATTTAAGGCTTTTGCTGAGCCTTGAGAAAGGGAATAGTCTCCCTCGGAAATGCACGCGGAAGTAATGATCTTCCTCGTTAATGTAAGAGAGGTTATTCTAATCTCGAGAAAGGGGCAATCCTTCTCGTAACCAGCCAAAAAGCAGTGGCCTCGGGAAAGGAATGTCGGTCCAAGACCAATTTGAAGCGAATCTACTCTGGGAGGCTCGAACGCGAAGCTACCCAAACGCGAAGCTACCCAGAATCGCGAATCTACACGATTCCTCGGCGAACTTATTCCAATTCGGAAGCAGGATTGAAAGTGAAGCTGAACTCAACCACTATGGCGACGTTCGTACTTCACATACCATCAATCAAAGCAATTTAAAGTATTTCGAAGCCTGAATCATTCCATTGCAGACTTTCGAAAACTTTGAAGGGGGTCTTGTTGACACTCTAAAAAAGACAAGATTCTTGACAGGCCTGAACAATGTCTAACTTGTTGACATTTATAAAAGACAAGTGGCAGACAAGCTGATGACTAGTTTTTACCCATCTCCGAGGGACAAATCGGTGACTTAGACTCTACTGATCCAGTGAAGCAGACAGTGAGCCCAGATTGTCTTTGGATAGACCTAAGCAGGTCTAAGATGCTAAGTTAGCTAAACACTTAGCATCACATGAGCCCAAGGGGATAGCCTCACCTGAGGCTAAGAGAGTTAGCTTCGCTTGAAGCCACACACAATGGCGCAGAAGGATGGTAGCTTCGCCACAGATGTTTATCCAGCTCCGCTGAAGAGCTTTCTTCTGATTTCGCCAGATGCTCCTTCCAGTTCCGCTGTGAGCTCGACGCGGCAGCTCCGCTGCGGGTCTTTTATGGTCACCTTTGACCAATCAAATCTCCAGTTGAGATCAAATCTATTCAAGATCAAATCTAATCAAGATCAAATCTGAGATCAAATTTGGCAGTTGTTTATCATAATCTCTTAACTCTCCTAAAACAAGTAAGAAGATCAGGGGAGATCTTTCAGTTATTTGGAAAGAATCAAAACAGATCAGGAGATCGACGCTACCTGCTATTTCTAGCTTCGCAGAAGCAGATTCTAGCCTCGCAGCAAGGCTACTTTCTAGATTTAAACAGATTGATTCAATCTGTTTCCAGATTTTCAAGAGACAATTATACCCCTGCTCTCCCTATAAATAGCCCACCAGAGGCATACGAACAGAGGGGCACAAACACGCGCACAGGTAAAGAGACGCACAGAGAGAGACGGTTAAACAAAGATCTATTTTCTTGCTTCTAAGAATTCAGAGAATTCAGAGAACTACTTCTCTAATCAGGGTGCTGATACCCTAAGATATTCCTCTCAAGGAATCTTCGGAACCAGGTGAGAAGAAATTCCCAAGTGGAGGCAGTTTAAGAAATAACAAGAGAGTTCTACCAACCTTCTGTTCTTTGATTCCCCGAACCAGGCGAGAAGGGAATCCCATCGATCGCATCGTCAAAGGGACAAAGTGGTCGCGTGCTGACCAGACTCCTATCGGCACACTTCTCCAGAATCTCAGAGGAGATCTACTTGTAATATTTTAGAATACTTGTAATTTAGCTCCTCGACCCCTTTTTGTAAGTTTTCCCCTTTTGCAAAATCAATGAAAAACAAGCAGGTCAAGAGATTAGCCCTACATGCTATTCCTAGTTTCACAGAAACTGTTTCTAGCCTCGCGGCGAGGCTACTTTCTAGATACAAAACAGATTGACTCAATCTGTTTCCCGATTTTTCAGGCGATTATACCCCTGTTCTCCCTATAAATAGCTTACCAGGAGCGCACGAGGGGAGAGGAGAGACAGGCAAGGATAGAGAAGAGATTGACTCGAAAAGTAGAATCTCTAGCAAGTGGGCTCTACTGATTCTCTGTTCTCCGACTCCTTGAACCAAGCAAGAAGGGAGTCCTAATAGGAGAGAGTTCGATCATCTGACCGATCGTATCGTCAAAGGGATAAAGTAATCGCGCGCTGATCAGATTCCTACCGGCACATTTTTTCAGAAATCTCAGAGGAGATCTACTTATAATTTCTTTTGCTTTATGTAAAGAAATACTTGTAATTTCGCTCCTCGAATACTTTTTTGTGAGTTTTCCCTTACCCAAATCAATGGAAAACATATTAATCATAGATGTATATGGATGAAATTATACATAAAATCATTTAAACTTCTTTTGATTTTATTTATTCATGAAAACTAAAGATATGTTCTTGAAATTTTAAAATGATTAAACCGAAATCAAAAACTATTTCTCTTGTGTGTGTATACTTGAGCATATCAACACTAGTCTATCTTTACACAAGATTTAAAAATAAAACTAAACTAAATAAACTGAAGTCTTCTTGTCGATTTTCATCTTCAAGATGACTCGATCCAAGTGAGCTTGAAGTGATCGTTACGATGGGAGCTCTTGAATTAACACTTGTTTTCTTCAACACTTTGGCTGTGAATCTCTTGTTGAAGTCAAATCTCTACTAAGATCTTGATCAGTAACTAAAACTTATTAAACACAAGATCATTAGTAAACTAACCTTAATATGTTAGTCATCATCCAAACTAAGGTGAAGGCCTCTGATCCAACAATCTCTCCCTTTTTGTTGATGACAAAACTTATGAGGTTATATATGCATAGATTAAGAATAAGCATCATAGAAGCTCCCCTTAGCTTATGCATATTAATATAAATAGATAAATATTCAATGTAAGCTTAAGAAACCAATAAAAACACACAGATATATATATATATATATATATATATATATATATATATATATATATATATATGTATATATATATGTATACATATATATATATATATATACATATATATATGTATATACATATATATATATATATACATATATATATATATATATATATATATATATATATATATATATATGCATAAACACTTAATGAAACATGCATATATAAACACATCTTTCTCCCCTTTTTGTCACTCATCAATAAAGGGGTGAAGACAAACAAACGATACCAATAAACATTTTAAAACAGAATTTTGATACCAATGCAAATAATCAATTGAAAGAAACCAATTGAAAGTGAAATCATCTTTTTTAATAAAACAATTTTTTTATCAATTGATACCAATAGAAGGACATGATACCAATTAAAAATGAACGAAATTTTAGATCAACACAAGAACCATTTTACAATATAGATACCAAATTTAGAATAATACCAATTTAAGATTGTTGAAATATTAGCATATACCAAAACAAAATATTTTCCATCATAAAGAGTAGGAGTAAGATACCAATTGAAAATAAAACCAATTTAAAGATAAAATAAGAATTTTTCTCTCCTTTTGAAATACCAATAAAAACTATGCATAAGTTTGTAAAGAGATCAATTATCAATTACAATATAAAGCTTAGTATAAAATCAATTTATGCTAAAAATATGTATGGACATTGTAAAATAAGCACAGAAAAATATCTATATGTATATATGATTAGAGCAATATAATAATATCAATTGTAATTAAGATGCATACATATATGATCGATCACATATATTGCATATTTATTATCACATTATCATATTTATTATCTAAATAAATCATATTAATAAGTTCTATTTTTCTTTATAAAATGCAGGCCCATTGCTAAAGGATTGGAAAGAGAAACAAGCCCAAAAGCCCATCAAATTCTTATTTAATTCAGAATTAATTCAAAATCAGAAAATCAGGGCAGGTCATGGCACATCAGAGAGGTTGAAAATCAGTTAAAATAAATCTTCCTAAATCAAGTAGTTAAAGTCAAAGATCAAAGGCTGTATCGTCCAATCCTGGAGCTGAAACGGGAAAACCAGCAGGAGATAAAGTCGGCTGTGGCCACCTGGCCACAGCCAGGCCACGGAAATGTGGCCAAGGTCACATTTTTGTGACCTTGTTAAGTTTATTGGTGGAGCGTTTGCTCTCTCTATCTTCGTATGCCCTTTCCCATTTGGTTTTTGCCTATAAATACTGTATTTTTCAGAGAAAAAGAGACCAAAACTTAGTTTAAATTTTTATCTTTGTTTTTAAGGTTTAGGCTCTTTGTTAGATAGTATAGAAGTTGTATCTTTATTTTATAATTTATAGTTCAGTTCAAATACCAGTGAGAGAGAGGAATAGAGTGATTGTAATCTGGAGATTGAAGTGACATCAATAAAAGGATCAAGCTTTCTCTTCTTCCACTCCAATTCACGGGTATATCTTGCTTTATTTTCATGTATTATTTTTCATCTTCCATGAGTAGCTAAATTCGTTTTCTGGGCTCACTATTGTTCCTCTCTTCGATTCCTCTTCTTTTTGAATGGTTTTGATGTAAAGACCCAATGGAATCATATGCATGCCTAAACTAAGCCTTTCTTTTTTGAAAGTGTTCTTGAAGGCACATGAGGATGAGTTTGGATTTCTAAACTTCTACTTCTTTTAAAACATCTCTTAAACTTGTTTTTATTTCATACTTGAAAGACTTGATGATTTAATATTCAATTCAAGATGATTTCTTAAAGAACATAGTTAACTTTTCCAAACTATCTTATTTGCTTTGCTTAAAACTTTCTAAACTCAGATTTTGCTTATGATCAAGTTGAGGCACTAAAATTTCAAGAGAAGAGCACATCGTTGAATAAGTGAGATAGTGAGCCCAGATCTTCCTATATTATAAACAATAAATCACTCTTCAAGCTTTTAAAAAATCACCTTTTCTAAAGCCTTCTCTAAGTTTGCAATTTTTCTTTTAATCATTTCCCTTCTCTCCATTCTCTTTTTCAATTGATAAAAAAGAAAGACACCAACTCCATTCTTTGTTACTTAACAAAAACACCAAAAGCTTCTATCGCATTCTTTCTCGTGGACACGACCCGTTAGCCCAAAGCTACACGGTAATTCTTATCACTTTCGTTTCTCGATCAATATAGAAAACAAAAATGAGTATACAAAAAATGAATTTTCATTAAGATCATGTACTCATAACTACCTTCCTACTCATGTACATGTTAAATAGATTTTTAATAAGGCATACAAGACATGGTCGCCCATCCAACCGCCCTTAGGTTGGTAGGGTTTTCAAAAATATGACACTTTTAACATATTTGAAAACTTTACCAATAAGAATAAAGTCTACTTCAAAGATAATTTTGTAAACTAGTACTAAATCTTTCAAGTAAGAAATGAAATAAATATATATTTCATAATATATGAAACTACACGAGAATCGACACTCAAAGATCTATAAAGTTCGTATAGGCTCATAAATCAAAATCATGAGTAAACAAAATATATCGAGTGTATAAGAGTCATGCAAGAAGCATATACATGAAAATGAAATAATGAAGCTCAATCAAAATTCCTTTTCCATAAGCATGAAAATCATCAAGACTAAACAAGCTTCAAGGTATATGTATATTTTGTTGAAACTAAGGTATACATGCATATCCCAATATAAACGAGTCCACAAAAGAATATTGCATGAAATCAAGTGACTCTAGGATAGACATGATAGTCATGGACAAAATCAGTATATACATGAAGCAAAAACATAAAACATGTAAAAAAAAATAAGAAAAATAAGTGTAAATGTAAGAATCTTCAAAACTAAGTTATACATGTATATCTAATGAGTATAAATGAGCAATGAAGCAAAACACATAATAATTAAGCGTGGCTCACTAATTATACAGGTATAAACACAAGCTTTAATAAAATTTAGATCTAAACAAGTAATCAAAATATGAAGTACAAAAACATAAACAACATGATCATTAGTCTAAGTGCACATGCTGTTAGGACTAGGATATACAATTAGTTAAATAATAGTGAGAACACAAAAAATATGAAGTCATATGAACATGAGTGTATCTCAAAGACTATTTATGTATATCACATGTCTAATTATCATTACATTTAACATAATGAGCATTAAAACATGACATGCTAAAAATTAAAAATATAAATGCATGTAAACTAAAATAAAGAGTTAGAGATAGTTACCAAAACTAATAGAACTAATCTCTAGATCTTCAAATCATGATGGTTCTCCCACTTAAATATCCCTTGAAAGTGATGCATCCATATATATGATCTTTAAGTTCGAAATACATCCACCATCAAGGCACCACTACTCTCACGTCTTGTGAGAGCCCACACCTACAACAAATGAAATAGGGGTCAATTTTGGTACCCATATTTATTTTGATCCATGGGGGTTAGCATCTTTTCTAACCCAAACAAATTTATTTGCAAAATTTGAATTATGTATTCTATCATAACAAAATTTTGCAAGATGGCTCGTAAGTCCACAATGTGTACAAGTGTACACATTAGCATACATATAATCATGTGTGTGAGCATGATGAGCATGTGTATGCCATGAATGGTGTGCATGCATAGGTGGAACATGTTTCTTCCAAAACATAGATTCCAACCGTGTGTGGTTCATGACACATTGGCTCAAAGTGGAGCCCAAACAATCAACACTTTTATTCAACATGTAAATATCATCAATAATAGTTGAAGAAGAAGTTGAGCAAGCATTCTGATCATTAGGAGATGTATCAATGGAAACATGACGATAATGGAAAGCAAAATTATTTTTCAAAAAGTATTTTCTTTTGAAATGCAATCTAATTCCTTTAAAATTAAAATAATTTTATTTTTCAAGGAATTATTTTCTTTTAAAACAAATTCAGATTTAGAAGACAAAACTTCATTTTTCTTCAAAACCATAACAAAATCATTTTTAATTTTTAAAAATTCATTTTCTATTAAAACAAGGTCAAGTTGGGATTTTAATGAGTCCCTTGATTAGTCACTAAAACTGTATATTTTATTCCATATCTTCACATTTATTTAATATTTAATTCTGCTAATAATACCTCTCTTGTGTGTTTCTAGGTCCATGCAATGAAATGAAGAAGAAGACCCAAAATCACCATTTAATTAGTGATTAAAGCCTATAAAGATAGCCATTGACTTTGGAGAGTGGTTTCGTCAAAACCAGGGCCTTAAACTCAAAAACCAGCAAGTACAACCGACAGGGGGCGACAGGATCGCCCGCCGCGCGGCCGTACTATGGCCGTGAAAATGCAGCCATAGCTGCGTTTTTGTGGCTCTGGTATGGAGCCGCGTGCCAGGATTTGACGCACGGCTCCGTACACTGTCCCTGGTGCCCAGTCTTGCCTATAAATACTTGGGGCTTTCCTCAGGGAAAGGAAGTTTTGAGGAGTTTTTGAAGTATTTTTAGGTTAGTTTTTAGGGCTTCCCCTTATTGTAGTTTAGGGTAGTTTAGTTTAGTTCTTCTTCTTCTTTCTCCTTTGTATTTTTAATTTCTTGTAGATCTTGTAATAGGAGAGAGAGTGATACATGTGGAAAGTAAGAGTACTTGTAATAGAAGGTGACAAGCTATGAAAGGTTCTCTCTTTACCTCTCTTTGTTTTCTTCTCTCTAACTCCTTTTACAAGTTTAGCTAATTTTCTCTCTTGGCAACTAACTACTAACCACTAACTTGATAACTTTTTACTTGATAATCCACATGAATCTAATAGTCTCTACTTGGCCTTGCTCTTGCAAGAGCTAATGATGGCTCATGATGATGGATCTAACACTCTAACATTCTAACTCTCTAACAAACTAGCATTATTTTACTCCATGCTTACTCTTGTTTAGTTTTGACGGTTTAAGTGAACCTTGCACTTGTTATGTTGAGTTTTGAAGTGAATGTTATCATATGGGTTATGCTTTAAAATGCTCTTGAACTAAGGACTAGTGATGGAATAATACATGTGAGGCAACTATCACTAAGAGGCTAGCATAGTTAGTGGAGCTTTTAGTAGTTAGTAGCCATGAGTTTTCTTTCATTTTCACTTTGTTTTAGAAATACTAACCAAAAATCACAAATATATTCTTTTCTATGTTTCCCACTTCTTGTGTTTCACCGTACTTCTCTTTTCATTCTTTATTTTATTTTCTTTTCATTCTTTCAAACATTGAAGAACTTTTAACATGCACTTAAACATTCTGGTAAAGCTTCTATCGCTTCCTGTCCCTGTAGATTTGACCCTTTTAGCCTCTGTGCTATAACGGAAGTATCGAGGAAGTCAAAGCACGCACTTTTAACTCGTGATTTCAAAACACACTTTTCGTGCACGGTTCTTCCCCGATCAAATTTTGGCGCCGTTGCCGGAGATGGGAACGGTTTGAGTTCATATTTTTGTTAACTTTTCTTCTTTATTTTTTGGTATGCAGGATAAAGTTTTAGCATTGCAGAATTTCACACTTGCTTTTGTGTGGTTGGGTAAATTCTTATATATTTTTATATTTTGTTGCTAGTTTTTGTTTATATTACCTGTGCACTGTAATAATTTTAAGAACTAAAATACAATAATTGGATGGTTTGAAATGGTTTAGACATTTACATCTAGGCACGTGTTAATTTTCATTCCAATATACTGTATTTTGTTCTTTTGTTCTGATCTTGACGGAGGTATACATATTGCATTGCATATAGTTAGGACAAATACGTGGGTGATTTACTATCTTTGTGTGTTCATTCTTATCTATGTTGCACATTTGCACGAACTGAACTTAAGGACAAAACCCAATACAACATAAGGTGGAGAAGTCATTACCCTCTCTTAACCCAAAAATCACCTCCCCACTCACACAACCTAAGCCTTAATAAAAATTGCTAGACGTTGGCCCCTAGGGACATCTCAGACTCATTTAAAAGATTGACTTAAAGGAAAAGTTGTTAGAGTTTGACTCTTGTCAAATCGGTGTCTAAGGTTGAGGATTGAGAGGCGAAACCTCAAAGAACAGTGATTTGGCATAATTAAGCCTGTTGCTTCGGCACGGATATCTCCCACTGATCTTGTCCCTACCTGGCCGATTAACTCGTGGTCAGATTCTGACAATATATCCCCCGTGGACAGTCTAACCAGTTAGGAGTCGTCTAGGTTTAAGTCAATCCTAACATAGGCTTGTTTTCTTTTTCTTTGTTTGTTTGTTTGTTTGATTTCTTTTTTGTAAATTATGAAATGGATTTTAACAATAACAATTTTTTCAATCATAATATGAATTCATATTTCACCTCGACCCCATTTGACTCGGATAACTCCGACCCTACTGTGTACAACATGAACCAACCATATATGTCGTATTGGGATTATCCGACTCAATATGACCCATATCCCTAATCTTATGACTATAATTTTCAAAATAATTTCAACTCTTCACAGAGTCAATGGGGATTCACCTCCTCCGAATCAAATTTTCAACCACATTGTCCACAATTTTCACAATATTCATTCCCCGATTCTGCTTCATATCCTCCTTTTCCTGAACCATCGATTGAAGAAAAATCATCATTGCGAAGGACTTTGAAAGAAGCGATAGAGGCCCAAAAACAATTTGAAAACATGATAGCCTCATCATGTCTTTAAAATTTTCAAAATTCATATAGTTCTTTTTCAGAACCAATCAAAGAAAAATCATTGTGGAAAAAACTATGAAATTCGTACAAGAGACCGAGCGAATATTACAAAATATGAATAAGTTCCCATGTCCAACAGATGTCATATGACTCAAGAATCATGTCATTTTGGAAATTCAGCTTCAATTTCATCATACTAACATGAACTTGACCAACATCAAATTCTTGATAGTTTGATAAGTTATCCAATTCCTGAAATTGAACTTGAAGATGAATGTGAACTTGAGCTTCAATTTAACGATTCGAGTCCAATCTTTAAATCAATATCGACTCCTGTAATGTTACCTAAAAAAGTAACATTCTTGAGTCAGTTTTGATTCCCATAATTTCTGAACTTGAATCGATCATTTCACCCATTCACATTCCTTTCATGAATGAAAATTAAGATTCAATTTCATTACATCCATTTGAACTTGCTCAAAATTTTGAAAACCATCTTGATATTTTGGCAAGTTATTGAACTTGAGCTTAAAAGTGATCTTGAACCTCAAGTTGGTGATTCCATTTCACTTTTTGATTCAATAATGATTCCGTTATCTTTACCAGATTTTTTCTCTATTCCGGAGTCAACTTGAATTCTGCACCAGTACACTGTGAAATTGAATCACCAATATCTTATGATCACACTTCATTGATGGGAAAGTGTGTGAACATCAATTCTTTGATTTAGACCCAATTTTTGAACCAATTTTGACTCTCATTGTTGACTCTCGACTTGATCTGAGTCAAATTCTCAAGTCTGTATCGATTTTTGTTCTTTTTCCATTTGAGTCCAAATCAATCATCTCCCAAAATCACACTTCATTGTTGGATAAGAATGTTGAAGAAAATGATACAGTAATTATTTTTGAAAATTAGAAATTAGATGGGGGTATTTTTTTCAATAAGATCATACAGTTTTCCAACATTTTACTGGGTCGTATTAGAGAGGTCACTGGCGGGTTTCTGTAAGATCCACGATATCTTGATTACGTAGCAACGCTTGGCCCAGTCAGACCATCCCTGGAACCACTACCATGAGGTAATTTTCCTTCCCTCTCTATTTGTTTCATGTATATACACATTTACGATGCATTGAGGACAATGCATGAGATAAGTGTGGGAGAGGGTTTACTAACATAGTTAGTTTTGCAAGATCCACGATTTCTTGATTTGGTAGCAATGCTTGGCCCAGTCAGACCACCCCTGGAGCCACCACCATGAGGTAATTTTCCTTCCCTCTCTATTTGTTTCATGTATATACACATTCACGAAACATTGAGGACAATGCATGAGATAAGTGTGGGGGAGGGTTTACTAACATAGTTAGTTTTACATTTTCTTTCTTTTACACTTCTTTTTAGGAACTTTTTAAAATTTTCTTTTGTATAGAAACCCTTTTCTTTTCTTTTTACAAAACATTTTGAATTAAGAGAAATAGTTTTGATTTATTTTTAAGAAAATTAAGATTATCTTAGGAATTAGGAAGACCTAAAATTATAAATTTTTAAACAAAGTAAAAATAATAGATCTTGTTTAAATTTTAGGATAAGAAAGTAAGATTGGAAAGATAATTTGATCTTAAATTTTTTGCCTTAGATTTATGCACTACACATTTACACAATTTTTTGAGATTGAAACAAAGACTGAAAATGCCATAAATAAAGCAAAAAAATGAAATGATGATAATAAAAATCACTTATTGAAGTTGGGTAATTATGCCTCAGGAATCATGATTATTCATACCTAAAATCGTGGACAAAAATAAAATAATCCTCTTTAGTTTTGTGGCCTTATTTACTCGAGTCCTTAAGTCCGAGGGATGTTTTCTCATCTGGTACCCTAAAACTATTTGTTTTGGGAGTCATCGGCTAAAGGTTCACTACCTGGGTAAGCTAGAAGCCTAAAAAAACTAAGGGAAGACAAAAAAAAGAATAATATAAATAAATGGCATGAAAGTTAGAGTCGATATCCCAAAAATCTTCACTGTTCACAAAGTGCATATTTTTCTAAGAGTTTTATGAAAGATCAAAGAATCAATTCAATTTTAAATTCTTACATTTAATTTATAACAAGATTTTACATTTCGACTTAGTTTAAGGAAAAATAATTTCTGGTTAACCTATGACCTTGGATCACTTAAATTTTCACAAAAATATATCAAAACTTTTCTCTATTTCAAAATTCGTTTTCAAAATACTAAATTTGATTTATTTTTTTATGGATTTTGTGGGTGTAATCCGCTGAAAACCCTTAGGAGACAAAATTTCTCCTCTAGGGAAAACCTAGAGGTTTAACGGCTTGTTGCATAAGCTCAGTGCAATCGCGTCAACTGTTAAAGTAGTGTAATAATTTTTCTAGTTTTTGTTTTGCTCGGGACGAGCAAAAGATAAGTGTGGGGGTGTGATTAGTCTCTAAAATTGTATATTTTATACTACATCTTCACATTTATTTAATATTAAATTTTGCTAATAATACCTCTCTTGTGTGTCTCTAAGTCCATGACATGAAATAAAGAAGAAGACCCAAAATCACTATTTAATTGGTGATTAAAAGCCTACTAAGATAGCCATTGACTTTGGAGAGTGGTTTCGTCAAAATCAGGGGCCTAAATCCGGAAACCAGCAAGTATAACCGCAGGGGGCGACAGGACAGCGCGCGGCAGGCAGCGCCGCGCGCACGGCCGTACTATGGCCGCGGAAACGCGACTTTCCGTGGCTCTGGTATGAGCCGCGCGCACGGCCGTACTATGGCCGCGGAAACGCGACTTTCCGTGGCTCTGGTATGAAGCCGCGCGCTAGGATTTGACGCATGGCTCCGTACACTGTCCCTGGTGCCTAATTTTGCTTATAAATACCTGGGGCTTTCCAGAGCTCAGGGAGAGGAAGTTTTGAGGAGTTTTTGAAGTCTTTTTAGGTTAGTTTTTAGGGTTTTCCCTTGTTGTAGTTTAGGCTAGTTTAGTTTAGTTCTTCTTCTTCTTCCTCCTTTGTATTTTCTATTTCTTGTAGATCTTGTAATAGGAGAGAGAGTGATATATGGTTAGAAAGTAAGAGTGTTTATAATAGAAAGTGACAAGTTATGAAAGGTTCTCTCTTTACCTCTCTTTGTTTTCTTCTCTCTAACTCCTTTTATATGTTTAGCTAATTTTCTCTCATGGCAACTAACTACTAACCACTAACTTAATAACTTCTTACTTGATAATCCACATGAATCTAATAGCCTCTACTTGGCCTTGCTCTTGCAAGAGCTATTGATGGCTCATGATGATGGATCTAACACTCTAACATTCTAACTCTCTAACAAGCTAACATTACTTTACTCCATGCTTACTCTTGTTTAGTTTTGATAGTTTAAGTGTAGCTTGCACTTGTTATGTTGAGTTTTGATGTGAAAGTTTTCATATGGGTTATGCTTTGAAATGCTCTTAAACCAAGGACTAGTGATGGCCAATGATACATGTAAAGCAACTATCACTAAGAGGTTAGCATGGTTAGTGGAGCTATTAGTAGTTAGTAGGCATGAGTTTTCGTTCTTTTTCACTTTGTTTTAGAAATACTATCCAAAAACAACAAATATTTTTTTTTATGTTTCCCACTTCTTTGTGTTTCACCGTACTTCTCTTTTCATTCTTTATTTTCTTTCCTTTTCATTCTTTCAAACATTGAAGAACTTTTAACATACACGTGAACATTCTGGTAAAGCTTCTATCACTTCACGTCCCTGTGGATTCGACCAGTTTAGCCTCTATGCTATAACGTAAGTATCGAGGAAGCCAAAGCACGCACTTTTAACTCGTGATTTCAAAACATACATTTTTCGTGTGCGGTTTTCCCCGATCATCCCTTTCATTTGAAATCTCAACTTTCTCTTGCAAAATCATATCAAGTTTAGAAAAAAAATTTTATTTTTTAATTCAAAACTTTTCTTTTTCAAAAGTTTATATTTATTTAACAAGTTTTCACAAAATAGGGAAAGCTCTTCATTTAAGGCATGGGCATCCATACCATCATGATCATCATTAGAAGAGCTAGCACTATCATCTTAATGAGTATCCGAATGTACCTCAAGAGAGTCAATTCCTTGGACCATGAAACAAGCATGATCAGACTCATCTCTTCTTAGTTTCTTCTCTACATAGTTTGTCATTTGTTTCTCGAGAGAGGTCAATGTGTTCCACACTGCATAAATGGAATCACAATGAGAAATCATACATAAATGTTCTTAGCTTAGTGTGTGCCTAAGTGCCTCTAAGGCTTATGTATTGGCCTCTAGGTGCTTGCCATTATTAGCATATGATTTCTTTGTAGTGACAAGGTATACATGCAATCCTAGGGTTTTGAGGTATGCACTCATCTTAAACTTTCACATATCGATGTTGAAAAACATCATACATGAGAGAGGCAAGGAAATTCATGAGTATATAAACTATATGTGCAATCCAAGGATCTCACTCCTAGATTTTAAACCGAATATCAGGAGCGCTTGTCCTGATACCAATTGAAGTACACCTAGAAGGGGGTGAATAGGTGTACAAGCTAATATAGGATAAATGGTGTGAAATTTAAAATTTAATTATTAACACACTATGTGTAACCAAGAGTGAGCTCAAATTCTCCGTGAAGGGCTCTGAAACTACTCCTCTACATTCCTCTAAATTAAGAGCTGAGGTGCTATTAGAAGCTCTCTTGGTTCAACACAAGTGTGGACACACAAACAATATCTAGCATATGAATATAAACAAGTAATAATAATGTAAGATATAAAGAGAGATAGAGTTGAGAGAGAAAGATCCAAACGCAAACACAAGGATATGTTTTGAGGTTCGAGCCACTGCTCTACGTCCTGGCCTTCGCACAGAAGGATTTCAATTATCCGCTATAGGATCTTGTGGGCCCAAAGACCCATTACTCTAGTTTTGATGATGATCAACTCGTGTAGTTATTGTACTAATGATCTTGTGTTTATTTAGTCTCAAATTTGTGATCAAGATCTTAGTAGGCGTTTAGCTTCAACAAAAGATTTAAAGTCAAGTTTTGGAGCTAGCACGGTTTGATTTAAGAGCTTGTGCATCAAGACCACATCAAGTACTCAAGAGGAGTCTAGCTCTTTGGATCAAGTTTGGATCAAGTCAAGAAGATGAGAAGACTTCAAGTGAAGACCTTCATGATCAAGACTTGAGTCTAGTTTGTTTTTTATAAGATTTTATTTTTAGATTAAAATGTAAAAGATAGAATAGTTGGTGGATTGCTCAAGTATATCTTACACAGATAAGTTTTTCATAAAAGAATTTTTATTTTGGAAAAATACAAAAGAGTTTTCTTTTTGGAAAAATACCGGTTTGGTTTTTAAAATTCAAAGTATATATGTTTTAACTAAAACCAAATTTAGAGCTTAATGTCAAAAACATAGATATTCCACCATGTATGCGTAGTGGATCATATCCATACACTCTATGGTTTAAAAGTGTTTAAAATATCTTATTTTTGCATTTAGAGAAGTTTTGGAAAAACCAATTTTGGAAAAATACAGTTTTCGTTTTTAGCCAAAATTTCTAAGTTACAAAAATAGTTCAAATTATTTGTAACATGTCTTGATTTTGCTCAAACATGTTTGATTTTCAAAGTATAATATTGAAACTATTTTTGTAGATTTTTGGTGAATTTATGAGATTTTATTTTAGATAAAAAGTCAACTTTTAAATCCCTATAACTGACCCGGTCTGGCTTCAGCCGGTCGACCGGACCGGTCGACCGAGCTTGAAGTCGGTCGACTGAGTCGGTCGACCGACGTACACAGAACGTGCACGCCAGTCTGGCTGGAGGGCCGGTCGACCAATCCGGTTGACCGTCCAGAGAGCTCTGCTCTCTGGAAAGGTCCCGATCGACCGGGCGGTCGACCGGACAGAGAGCCTGCTGTCGACCGACCAGTCGACCGCTAGATCAACGGTCAGAATTCTGACCATTGGCCGGTCGACCAGGCTGTCGACCGACAGGCCAACCTAGCTCAAAACGGCTAGTTTTTCTAGCCTTATAAATTGGGGTTTTTGGGGGCTGTTTTATACAAGATTTTGAGAAGAGTTTTGGGCTAGTTTTGCAAACCCATTTCAGTGGTTATATCCACATGTTTTAGAGCTACATTTTCAAATCAAAAGAGTGTTTATCAAGAGTGTTTTTAAAAGTGATTCTTGAGTTTTCTTTCACCTTTTCAATTCTAGTTTTCTCACACAAACACTTGAGCTATCCATCACTATATCTACCTATAGGAGTGTTATTGTGAGAGTTTTTATTGGTGATCAAAGTGTTTAGATCACCAAGAGTTCTTTCTTGTATTTTGAGGAGGCGGACGCGTGTGTTCGCAGTGTTTCAAGTTCGCGTGTGAACTCGGTGTTTGAGGTGCGGCCTCGGCGAGCTAGTGAGCTTGCGGTGTGTTCTTGTGAGAATAAGAGAGGGACTAGAGAGTCCGAAAAGCTTGTAGGTGTTGCGGCACCAAGTGATCCGGTGGGATCAATTTAGTGGAAATCCTTCAAGTGTTGAAGGCGGGGACGTAGAGCAAGTGTGCTCGAACCTCGAAACAAATCTCCCGTGTTTGTGATTGCTCTCTCTATCTCTTCTTGTCTTTATATCTTACATGCTTATATTGTGTTTATCTTCATATGCTTGATATACATAGTGTGCTTAATTATTATATACTTGGGGATTGTTTTCTAACACTTGTATTCAACCAAGAGAGCCAATGCGGCACCTCAACTCTTATTTAGAGGAATCTTAAGGAGTTAGTTCAGAGCCCTTCACGGGGAATCCGGCTACACTCTTGTGTTATACTTGGTATTTAGTTTAAAAAGTTATTAGTTTGCATTAAATAGTTTTTAATTCCACATTAATTGACCATTAGATTAGCCATCACCTATTCACCCCCTCTAGGTGATTACAATTGGTATCAGAGCCAAGTGCTCTTGATTTGGGTCTTACAACCTAGAGTTAAAGATCCTCATTTTATAGCTAATTACAATATTTGTACACGCACCATGGATTTCATGTCACCTCCCACTTTTGACATTCTTAACATCCAAACTTGGAAGGTTAAGATGTCTTTGTTCCTCAAAGCCTTAAGGATTCATGTTTATTTTGCCACTATTAGAGATCCCTACTGTTTAAATGGCAAAAATATTGAGGCTAATGCAAAAGCCCAACTTGCTTTAAGATCTATCCTAAATGATGTTTATTTATCTAGGGTTGTTAATCTTGATTCGGCATTTGTAGTATGGAACTCGTTGATCTCCTTTGGCGAAAAAGAACAATATTATGTGGGGAGCGACTCGGATGTTGGAAGTGACGCTTCCAACGTGTGCTACATGGTCCAAGGGGATAACCCCCTTGAGGTAACTACCGAATCCGAGATAGAAGAGAATGTTAATATGTAATATAATGAACTTGCTTCTTTTTGTCAACAACTCCTAGAAAAATATGACATGATTAAAAAGGATAATAAGAATTTGAAAAAGAAATTTGATTCCATGTTAAAAGAAAATGATTCTTTTAAAAATAAAGTTGCATGCATTGAAAAAGAAAATGAAATTTTAAAAATGAAAATGTTTTCTTGATGTCTAAATTAAATGATCTTTGTGAAGGAAACACTACCTTGAAAAGTAAAATCATTTGGTGGAAAAACAAAAGAAGTTGCTTTACATGAAAACATTTCTTTAAAAAGAAAATTGTTGAAAAAGAAAAAGAAAAAGTTTCTAAAAAGAATAAGAAAAATGATTCTCACCATGCTTTACATGCCACTATTAATCAAAATGAGACTAAATTTTTGAAAAATAAAATAAATTGTTTGAGCTCAACTTTGAGCACATGTGCATTTAATCATAAGAGATTGGAATCCTTGTTTCAAAAGAAACAACTTCCCCATGTTCATGCACATCATCCACATCATGTATATGCACATTTTGCACACCAGGATCACACGCATACACATATGCATCTTAGAGTGTACAAGTGTACACATTGTGGCCGCAAAGGCCATTTAGCAAAGTTTTGTTTTGATAAGTTACATCATATTAATTTTGCTAATAACAAAAATGTTTGGGTTCCTTATAAGACTAACCCTCATGGACCCAAAAGGAAATGGTACCAAAATCCCCACCTTGTGTTTTTGATGTAGGTGCGGGCTCTCACAAAACGTGAGAGGGATGATGCCTTGGTGGTGGTTGCATATGGACATACATTTGATGCACCGCTATCAAGAAGGTTTGGTGAGACGACCACCATGTTTTGGAGAATTAGAGCATAGTTTTTTTGGTTTGGTAACTATCTCTAAAACTCTTAGTTTATTTACATGCATTTATGATTGATGATCTTTAGCATGTTTTAATATTTGTTAAAATGTTCATGTTTTATGCTTTAGGCTTCACGTGGTAAATATTTGTTTAAATGTAGTTTTTATCAAAACTTAGATATATACATATACAAATAGTGAGCAACAAATTGATCCATATATGTTTGCACTTCATTGTTCATTTGTACTCAATATATGTACATGTATAGCCTAGTTTTGATGATCTCTCATTTACACTTGTTTTGCCAATTTTCATGTTTTACTTCATGTATATGTATTTTGTATTCAAATCTAATAAATATACATGTATACCCCATGAGTCATTTGCCTTCATGTAATTTACATTATGCACTCTCTTTATGTTTGGGATATGTATGCATATTGTTAGGATTGGATAAATCATACATATACCTAGAAGTTTATTTTTAAAATGAAAATGAATTTTTATGATTTTCACGAAAAATGATTTTTCATGATTTGTTTGTTAAAAAAATAATAATAAGATTCATGTTTGTTTTAAGCTTCAATGATTATCTTCATGGAAAATGCTAATTACATGATTTTTGTGAACTCACACTTTATTTGTTTATTCATGACTTTGTTTCATGATTATTTTTGAGCCTTATAGATTTCGAGTGTCACTTCTTGTATATTTAGTATGTTTCATGATAGACATATATATTTGGTTTCATATTTTTGAAGGATCTTTAACTAGTTTTCAAAAATTATCTTTAACTAGTTATTTATTCTTCATTTGGTAGTGTTTTCACTATAAAAATATTTTTCAAACTCTATTTTGAAAACCCCTACCAACACCGTTATGGGTGGACGGATGGGCGATTATGCCTTGCAAGCTTATTGAAAATCCTTTACCTTGTGCATAAAAGGGTGGTAGGTTATGAGTTATATACTTGATTTTAATTGATATTTTTTTGTATATACTCATATTTTGTTTCCTATATATGTATGTTTCATTTCAAATAATATCAATTTCTATTGGTATTTTCATTTTGATACATATATATTATTTATTTGTGCTTGATTCTCAAAGATATTTACTTGTTTAAAGCACAAAATTTGTTTATGCTAAGTTTAATTCAAATTTTATTTTCAATTGGTTTCTCAATTGATACTTAATAAGCTTATGCATTATTTTTATTTTTATTGATATCAAAATAATTTTCAATTGATATCAATATGATTCTATATTGATTAAAATTCAAATTTGTAATGTTTATTTACATTGGTATCTTAAAATTTGATTGTTTACAAGTGGTACCTTAAAATTTTGTTTAAATGATATCTTAAAATTTGATTTTCTAAGATATCTCAAAATTTGTTTTATTGAAAAAATTCAAAATTTGTTTTATTATGAAATTTTGAAAATTAAAAAATGTTTTGATGTGTATTGCCTATATGCAAGGGGAGCTTAACATCGCTTCTACATATAGATTCATGTTGAGTGTATCTTATATTGAGGAGCTTGACAACTCTTCTTTATGCGGTACACGTGTGTAGGGGGAGCTTCACATCTCCTCTTATGCATTACATATTATGCGTTATGTGAATTAGGGCTTGTCATCCCTCTTTTATGTAATGCATATATGTAGGGAAGTTAACTTAGCGTCTTCCTCTTCATGAATGTATATCGCATATATCTCCTTTATTGATTTGTTTAATGTCACCTCTTTGTTGATTTTTGTTTTTGATACAAAGAGAGAGAACATTGTTTTGTTTTTATTTAACCCTTTGTTGATAATTGACAAAAAGGGGAAGAAGTATTTGGTATATATATGCATGTTTTCCTTACTTTATTCATAAAGGGGAGAAGGATTTATTTTTATGCATATATGTTTTTGTTTTGCATATAGGAGAAAAAGAATTTGATGTGTTTCATGCTTGTTCATGCATGTTTATCTCCTTGTATTTGCATACATGTTTATGAGCTTTCATTGCATATTTATTGTTTATTGAGATGCATGAGTTAAGGAGGAGCTTCTTTGAAGCTTTACTTTAATCCATGCATATATAACTTCATGAGTTTTGTCATCATCAAAAAGGGGAGATTGTTGGCCCAAAAGCCCATCACTCTAGTTTTGATGATGATCAACTCATGTAGTTATATACTAATGATTGTGTTTATTTAGTCTTAGATTTTGATCAAGATCTTAGTAGGTGTTTAGCTTCAACAAAGGATTTAAGTCAAGTTTTGGAGCTAGCACGGTTTGATTCAAGAGCTTGTGCATCAAGACCACATCAGTACTCAAGAGGAGTCTAGCTCTTTGGATCAAGTTTGGACCAAGTCAAGAAGATGAGAAGACTTCAAGTGAAGACCTTCATGATCAAGACTTGAGTTTAGGTTGTTTTTTATAAGATTTTGTTTTTAGATTAAAATGTAAAGGATAGAATAGTTGGAAGATTGCTCAAGTATATCTTACACACACACACACTCATGATTTAGATAAGTTTTTCATAAAAGAATTTTTATTTTGGAAAAATACAAAAGAGTTTTCTTTTTGGAAAAATACCGGTTTGGTTTTTGGAATTCAAAGTATAAATGTTTTAACCAAAACCAAATTTAGAGCTTAATGTCAAAAATATAGATATTTTACCATGTATGTGTAGTGGATCATATCCATACACTCTATGCTTTAAAAGTGTTTAAAATATCTTGTTTTTACATTTAGAGAAGTTTTGGAAAACCAATTTTGGAAAAATACAGTTTTCGTTTTTAGCCAAAATTTGTAAATTACAAAAATAGTTCAAATTGTCTGTAACATGTCTTGATTTTGTTTAAACATGTTGATTTTAAAGTATAATATTGAAACTATTTTTGTAGTTTTTGGTGAATTTACGGGATTTTATTTTAGATAAAAAGTCAACTTTTAAATCCCTATAACTGACCTTGTCTGGCTTCAACCGGTCGACCGGACTGGTCGACTGAGCTTGAAGTCGGTCGACCGAGTCGGTCACCGACGTGCACAGAACGTGCACGCCAGTCTGGCTGGAGGGCCGGTCGACCGACCCGGTCGACCGTCCAGAGAGCTCTGCTCTCTGGAAAGGCCCCGGTCGACCGACAGAGAGCCTGCTCTCTGTATCCAGGCCACGGTCGACCGGCCGGTCGACCGCTGGCTCAACGGTCAGGATTCTGACCGTTGGCCGGTCGACCGACAGGCCAACCTGGCTCCCAACGGCTAGTTTTTCTATCCCTATAAATTGGGGTTTTTGGGGCTGTTTTATACAAGATTTGAGAAGAGTTTTAGGCTAGTTTTGCAAACCCATTTCAGTGGTTATATCCACATGTTTTAGAGCTACATTTTCAAATCAAAAGAGTGTTTATCAAGAGTGTTTTTAAAAGTGATTCTTGAGTTTTCTTCCACCTTTCAATCCTAGTTTTCTCACACAAACACTTGAGCTATCCATTGCTATATCTACCTATAGGAGTGTTATTGTGAGAGTTTTTATTGGTGATCAAAATGTTTAGATCACCAGAGTTCTTTCTTGTTCTTTGGAGGGCAAACGCGTGTGTTCGCAGTGTTTTGAGTTCGCGTGTGAACTCGGTGTTTGAGGTGCGACCTCGGCGAGCTAATGAGCTTGCGGTGTGTTCTTGCGGGAACAAGAGAGGGACTAGAGAGTCCGAAGAGCTTGTCGGTGTTGCGGCACCAAGTGATCCGGTGAGATCGATTTTAGTGAAAATCCTTCAAGTGTTGAAGGCGGGGGCGTAGAGCAAGTGTGCTCGAACCTCGAAACAAATCTCCCGTGTTTGCGATTGCTCTCTCTCTATCTCTTCTTATCTTTATATCTTGCATGCTTATATTGTGTTTATCTTCATATGCTTGATATACATAGTGTGCTTAATTGTTATATGCTTGGGGATTATTTGCTAACACTTGTATTCAACCAGAGAGCCAACGCGGCACCTCAACTCTTTTTAGAGGAATCTTGAGGAGTTAGTCCAGAGCCCTTCACGAGTAATCCGGCTACACTCTTGTGTTATACTTGGTGTTTAGTTAAGAAGTTATTAGTTTGCATTAAATAGTTTTTAATTCCGCATTAATTGACCGTTAGATTAGCCATCACCTATTCACCCCCCTCTAGGTGATTACAAATCTTCCCACAGGGACCTCCACCGAAGAATTATAACTCAACACCGGCGTACACAACTCCTTCTCTCTACACAATCACCTCTACACAAGAAGGAGCACAAAGTAACAAAAGCAATACACTTGGTGATCACAAAGATCACAAACACTCTCTTGGTGATCTCAAAGGATCACAAACAATTTTCTCACAATATAAAGATGCTAAAGATATATTTGGGATGATAGCTCAAGTATGTGAGAAAACAAAGTATTTGGAAATAAAATAATAAAGAAATATAAAAATGAAGAACAAAATAGAATTCCCAAAGACTTGATTTTCTTTGATTTTTCAAAACTTTGAAAACAAATAAAAGATAGAATTTGGCACAAAAACTCTTTGAAAAACTTTGTTAAAAATACTTGAGAAGGTGAAAAAAATTGCTCTCAAAATCTTAGGAGGAACAAGCCAAGGGAATCCATATTTATAGGATTCCCAAAATATAGCCGTTGGGGGTCCAAACAGGTCCAGAATGACCTGTCGGTCGACCGCTCGGTCACCGGCCAACGGCCAGATTTCTGACTGTTGGAGTTTCCAATCGATCGATCAGTCGATTGACCAAGACAATTTTCCTGTCGGTCAACACCCGGTCGACCAAGGCTAGAACCAGAGAGTACTCTCTACTCGGTCGACCGGTCGTCGACCGGGGCCCAGATCCAGAAA
Organism: Agave tequilana; assembly: GCA_038442645.1. Lineage (NCBI taxonomy): Eukaryota > Viridiplantae > Streptophyta > Magnoliopsida > Asparagales > Asparagaceae > Agave > Agave tequilana. The sequence goes on from JAVJIF010027748.1 coordinate 60,395, forward strand.
GTTAGCTCTCTAGATTAGTCGACCAGACGGTCGACCGGCCCTAGGCCAAGGTAGTGTGCACATATTTGTGCACATCGGTCGACCGCCCGATTGACTAAGATCTAATCCAGTCAACCGGTTGGTCGACTGCCAGTGGTCTCAGCTGGATTTTGGATTGAAAACTTAGTTTTTTTTAATACTTATAAATCTCATAAAATTCACAAAAATAAGTTCATTTAAGCACTTGAAATATAAATATGTCTGATCAAGGATCAACCCTTATTACAAATGATTTGAACTATTTTTGCGGCATAAAAAATTAAGCTTGAAGTCAAAATAGTATTTTCAAAACTTGTTTTTTTTGTCTTCAAGAGTTTTTGAGAAGACTTCAAAATGAAAATTATTTCTCAAAAACTATATAAATACAAAACTAAGCTATTGAAACACATTTGAAGCATAATGTGTATGAATGGAATCTAATGCACATATAAAAAGATATATCTATGTTTTGACATTAACCTAAAACTAAGTTTTGTTGAAACAAAACTTGAAACACATGAACTAGAATCATTAAAATAAGTTTTTAGGACAATATGAATTATAAATGTATATAGATGAAATCTAACATACATAAAACCATGTAAACTTTTTTGATTCTATCTATTCATGAAAACTAAAGATATGTTCTTGAAATTCAAAACGGTTAACCAAAACCAAAAACTATTTTCTTGTGTGTGTTTATACTTGAGCATATTCAACACTAGTCTATCTTTACACAAGATCTAAAACAAAATTAAACTAAGTAAACCGAAGTCTTCTCGTCGATCTTCATCTTCAAGACGACTCGATCCAAGTGAGCTGATGTGATTGTTACAATGTGAGCTCTTGAATCAACACTTGTTTGCTTCACCACTTTGACTGTGAATCTCTTGTTGAAGTTAAATCTCTACTAAGATCTTGATCAGTAACTGAAACTTATTAAATACAAGATTATTAGCAAGCTAACCTTCATAAGTGAGTCATCATCAAAACTAAGGTGAAGGACCTTTGGGCCAACATATCTCACAACCTTCACCCAACTTGAATCTGAAGGCATCCTTGAAGCTTGGAAAAGGTATAAAGGATTGATCAGGAAAGTCCCACGTCATGAACTTCCTGCCTGTTGGAAATTCAATTCTTCTATAATGGATTAAATCCAAATACCATGATGATAAATGACGCGGCCGCGGGAAGGCACTCGTGGGCAAGGAACATGATGAGGCATACGAGCTTCTTGAGAAGATAGTCTCAAATAGATATCAATGGCAATCAAATCAAGCGATGCCAAGGAAGGCGGCTGGAGTACATGAGATAGACGCAATCTCCACAATACACGCACAACTTGCATTGTTAATAAAGAAAACTCGGTGCAACCAATGTAAGAACCATCCAAACTCAAAACCCTCCATATGATGCATTTGCTGCAGGGCAACCATCCAATGAAGGACAAGTTGACAACTTCGCGCTTCCTTCAACTAAGCAAGCAAATTACGTGAACAACTTCCAAAGAAACATAACTCCTATGATTAGTCTCTAAAATTGCATATTTCAAACCACCTTGTTAATAATACCTCTCCTGTATGTTTCTAGGCCCATGACATGAAATGAAGAAGAAACCTAAAAATCCCATTTAATGGTGATTAAAAGCCTATAAGAATAAACCATTGACTTTGGAGGGTGATTTCGTCAAAACCGGGGGCCCAAATTCAGAAATCAGGACGTACATCCAACAGGGGGACAAGCGAGGGCGCGCAGCAGGCGGCACCGCGCGCAACCCTATAATTACCGTGGAAACGCGATAATTATCGCGTTTCTGCGATAATGTCATGGAGCCGCGCGTCATGATTTGATGCGCGGCTCCGTATATGTACCTTGGTTTCCCCCTTTTGCCTTTAAAAGCCCTGAGATTTTCAGAGCTGAGAAGGAAGAGTTTTGAGGAGTTTTTAGGATAGTTTTTAGGGTTTTCTTCTCTTTATTGTAGTTTTAGAATAGTTAGGTTAGTTGTTCTTCTTCTTTCTCTTTTGTATTTTCTATTTCTGGTAGATCTTGTAATAGGAGAGAGAGTAGTACATGGGTGAAAAGTAAGAATGCTTGTAATAGAAAGTGAGAATCTATGAAAGGTTCTCTCTTTTTGTCTCCTTGTTTTCTTCTCTCTAACTCCTTTTATATACTTAGCTAATTTTTTCTCATGACAACTAACTACTAACCACTAACATCGTAACTTCTTACTTGATAATCCACATGAATCTAATACCTCTACTTGGCCTTGCTCTTGGAAGAGTCATTGATGGCTCATGATATGGATTCTAACATCTAACATCTTAAATCATTAACAAGCTAACATTAATTTATTCCATGCATGCTCTTATTTAGTTTGATGATTTAAGTGTAGCTTGCACTTGTTTGTTGAGTTTGGATGTGATGAGTTATCTTATGGTCATGCTTTGAAACACTCTTGAACCGAGGACTAGTGATGGCTAAGGATACATGTGAGACAACTATCACTAAGAGGTTAGCATGTTAGTGGAGCCATTACTAGTTAGTAACCATGAATTTTCTTTCTCTTTTTATTTTATTTTAGATATACAAACAAAAACTACAAATATCTTATCCTTTATGTTCTCACTTCTTCGTGTTTCACTGTACTCTTCTCTTTTCACTTTTGTTTTCTTCTCTTTAATTCTTTAAAACATAAAAGAAACTTTAACACACACATGATCAACCTGTAAAGCTTCTATTCACTTTCTGTCCCTGTGAATTCGACCCGTTTAACCTCTATGCTATAACGGAAGTATCGAGGAAGCCAAAGCACATACTTTTTAACTCGTGATTCAAAACATACACTTTTCGTGCATGGTTTCCCCCGATCAAATTTGCGCGCCATTATCGGATGGGAGCGGTTTGATTACATATTTTTGTCAACTTTTCTTCTTTATTTTTGTGTGCAAGTCAAATTTTTAGCATTGCTGAAGTTCACACTTGCTTTTGTGTGGTTGGGTAAAATTCTTATATATTGTTATGTTTTGCTGCTATTTTCAATTTATATCACCTGTCCACTGTAATAATTTTAAGAATTAAAATACAAATAATTGGATATTTAAAATGGTTTAGGCATTTGCATCTAGGTATGTGTTAATTTT
>JAVJIF010027749.1:0-54018 GCA_038442645.1 Agave tequilana
TCGAACAGCCACAGAGCCGTTGCTCTCTGGAACTAGGCCCAGGTCGACCGGTGGGCTCAACGGTCATAAATTTGACCGTTGGCCGGTCGACCGCCCAGTCGACCGGAAGAGCAATTTTTCCCTTTGCCTCCTGCCAATGGGCAGATTGCTATGGGGTTATAAAAACCCCATATTTGAGTTAGTTTTTAACAAGTTTTCAAGAGCAAAAATTCTCATTCTTTTCTTGTATTTAACAGTAAGTTTTTCAAAAGAGTTTTTGGGTTTAAAAGATCATTCTTTATTGTTTTTAAAGTGTGGGAATTTCAAAGAAAATAGAGTCTTTTGGGAATTGGTTTTTGATCTAAATTTCTATATCTATTTGGAGATTTTCCAAGTGATTTTCTATGTTCAAAACACATTAGTTTCTCACACTTGAGCTATCTATCTATCTAATCTATTAGGATCATTATCTTGTGGGAAAATTGGTTTGTCGTTGAGAGAGACCACTAAGTTGGTAAACCCTCTTTTATTTGTGATATCCCTCTAGTGAGAGGTTATTGTATTGATATTCCTCTTAGAGAAGAGGTGATTATTGGAGTGGTGGCTAAGTGCCTTGTTCCTCAAGTGTGAGGTGATTGTGATTGTGTGGCTTTGTCCTATCCTCATTTGTGAGGTTGATATTGTGTTGGCTTTGTGCCTTGCCTCTAGTGAGAGGTTGTATTTGGTTGAGAGAGGAGTTTTGTACTCTCAAATTGTATTTACCCAATTTCTCTGTGTAGGTTCCCTGTGGGGAAGTCCTGTGTGGACGAGTTAGTGAAAATCCTTTGTGTGATGTCGAGGACGTAGAGTTGGGTGCTCGAACCTCGAAACGTATCCTTGTGTTTGCGTTTGATCCACTTTCTCTAACTCTCTCTCTTATATTGTACCTTGCATCATTCATATTGCTCATTCATACTTATATGCTTGGTATTGTTGTTTGTGTGCCATACTTGTGTTAAACCAAGAGAGCTTCATATAGCACCTCAACTCTTATTCAGAGGAATCAAGAGGAGTTAATCTAGAGCCCTCACCGGAAATTCGGCTACACTTTAGTTACACTAAGTGTATTGCAATTAGTTTTAAATTTCACATTATGTCATATATTAGCCTTACACCTATTCACCCCTCTCTAGGTCTACTTTCATTATTTCTAAATAATACCTCTCTTTTCTCTTTACAAATTTTTTTTCTCTACACAAAATTCTCCCTTCCCAATTACCGAACAACCCATAATTCCCTTACAGTCTTCTCCCTCTCCTCTGCTATAGTACCCACCTATTGCTGCCTGCTGTTACAGTATCCGACAGGCCTATTAAGCGCTGTAAGATTCATTTTCGGACCCTATGTCGCTCATCCGGAGTCCAAATCACACACTTTTGAAGCATTGGGTTCATGAAGGAAATAGTTAAACAACTACAGCAATCCAAAACAGGTTTCATACATAGTTTACAAGTTTTCAAAGGTATAATTCTAATCTACAATCTTTATTTACAAGTCTAGATACACATCGTCACTCAATTATCTGTTTTTCTCTCCTGTGCACAACAAAAGTGAGCAAGCGAATCTCTCTTCCCACTGTAGTTGCTTGACTTCTTTATTGCACGTAGAACATGTTACCTGCATAATCATGAATATAATTAGTACTTTGAGATTTGAATTGTTCTAATACATGTATATATAAAGAAACATAATTAATATTAGTTGTTTTACTCTGTTCCTACCAATGATCATTTCATGTTGGTAAAGTGTAATAGGGTATTTTATTGTTGATTCCCCCCACAAACATACACATTTCACATCAGTTACCTTCCACACAAATTTTGTAGTTCGCGTGAACTCTTCTTGCTACTTTGACACCTTTTCCAGAGCCCTTACACCACTGCCAGTGATACATTCCTCTTCAGCATGGTTGAGGATCCATCAGCCATAATAACCCCTGAGTCTCTCCTCAGAATAAACCACTGCCTGCTCCTTCATCACCCTTCAGCTCGCCATCGAAATTCCGTTTGACTACCCATCTGGTCTGATCCATCTAAATAGAATAAGAACTCTAGGATGGTGCTTCATCCACTCCTTGCCTTTGCCATTTGCAGCCCAGGAAGCTTCCCATTCAAGCTTCGCATTTGTCCAAATAACTTCCGTGCACTCTTTCTTGCCATGAGAAATCAATTTGTTTTTCAATGTCCCAAGCTACATAGGTAGCTCTCGCGCAATTCTTCTCCCTCATGCATCCTTTGTCAAGTATTCTCTCTTTTGCGTACATCAGTGAAAGATGAGTTTGTCATCGAAGATGGTACATCCAGTTCCAATTCAAAATAGCCAAAGCGCATACCTGCAACTCCAAAGCAAACGTTCTATCTTCCATCGCAGTGTCTTTGCACTAGACGCCTGTCTTTGTCAATATTTAGAAAAATATTTTCTTTAGATAATGGCATAGGCAGCTTGTCAAATAAATGAGAAAAGATAACAAGTTTTGGAGAAGAAATATTGTCTCATTTCCACAAATTGTATCTCTTTATATCTTTGTTATATGTGAAATAATTGACTCATTACCACTAATTCTGTCTCTTAAAATCTTTGTAAAATGCAATATAAATTTTTTTTTGTAAATCGTAAGTTATTTTTTTTGCTTTCTCCTTCCCCTCCCCAAGCAAATCCTAAAATAATTTCAGATCTGGGGAAGGAGGAGCCCACCTCCCGCCTACTCTTCTCCTCCTCCCACCAAAATAATCCACCATATCCAAAGGATTTCTTGCTTCTTTTCTCTTTTTTCTTTTCCTTGTTCTTCTTTTCTTTTTAATTTTTCTAAACTAGTCGGGGGTGGCCAGCCAAGGGGAGGCCTGATCCGACCGCCATGGCCTTCAGCTGAAAGGATCCTGATCCTTGATGAGCTCACGTCCGGCCGGACAGCACATAGGCGTTGTAGATCATGGACATGCCCGAAGGCTATGGTGGCGGGGTGGGGGCATGCTATTATGCTTAGCATCCACCAATCGGCGTTTCAGATTATGAAGTTGTTCAACTCGGAGCTCCTATTGGCCGAGGGGCCGATTATGCACCATGGAAGGGTGGATCAGCTGCAGATGTATCTGAGATTGGTCGAGTTGGAGGTGCCAGCACAGGTTAATGTGGTGGAGCTTGTCATTGATTCTATTGAGATACTACAGCAGCAGCGGAGGCAGCAGCAGCTGCACAGTGTGTTCTGATGGTAGAAGAAGAGAGAGTGTTATCAAGGAGAGGGGGAAACGTGGAAGGCAACAAAACATTTTGAACCCCCCACCCCACCCCACCCCAACCCCCCCCCCCCCCCCCGGAAATCACTTAGAGGGGTGACTAGGTGATATGCTAATCTAAAGCGTAACTAAAACTTAACTATAATCAATTACAAAATCAACACCTATAAATAATTAACAATTAATCAAGAAATGAAAGTCGTATACCTCGTGAAGGGCTCTAAATTTCTCCTCATGATTCCTCTTAATTAAGAGTTGAGGTGTTCAATTACTTTCTTGATTTAAATGAGTACAAACATATAGAACAATACCAACATATAATGAATGATGAGCAAATATACCAATGCAAGATATAAATAAGAGTGGGCATTAGAAAGAGAAGAGGAATTACAAAACACGGGATATTTATTTCGAGATTCAAACAACTTTTTCTACGTCATCCCCTTCAACGCAATGAAGGATTTTCACCAAGCATGTGAAGGACTCGGGGCTTCATCCCAAAAGACTAGCCTTTTAGGTGGAGTTGCCCAAATCCTTATAAAACCCAAGACCATCCCCACGTCTAGCCGATGTGGGACTATTTGTTCGACCTAAATCCTAACAATCCCCCCTTGAACAAAGAGTCTCCCTGCAAGCTCAACTATCTTCGCACCGTCCCTGCAAGCTCAACTATCTTCGCACCGGAAGATCAAATGCTCCATCGAGATCCAACTCTTCACTGCGTGAGGTGGCGGCACGCCTTATGTGAAGTACCAACTGCAGTCTGTCACTCCTCTACGAGGACCACTGCCAAATTTCTCGAGAGCCAGACATTAGCTTCACAGGGGCACCGGAAGATCAAATGCTCCATCGAGATCCAATTCTTCACTGCGTGGGCGATCAGCACGCCTTATGTGAAGTACCAACTGCAGTTCGGTCACTCCTCTACTGACGCACCACGGTCACTCCTCTACGAGGACCACTGCCAAATTTCTCGAGAGTCAAACAACTTCACAGGGGCCTATTGCGCCTTTTTGCGCCAGTGGGGTGGGCAAGGCCCATTGCGCCTTTACGCCATTGGGGGGATTTATACATCGTCGAACATCACCCACACACACGACTAAGTTCGGGGCATGGCTCTGATACCATTGAAGGACTCGGGGCTCCATCCCAAAAGACTAGCCTTTTAGGTGGAGTTGCCCAAATCCTTATAAACCCAAGACCATCCCCACGTCTAGCCGATGTGGGACTATTTGTTCGACCTAAATCCCAACAGCATGATCCCGCAAGATCACCCAACATTATAAGTTCCATCAAGAACCCTTGGACTCGCAAGTCACTCACTTGTTCCTCAAGAACAACAAACTCGTGAGCTCATTTTAAGACTACAACCTCCAACACTCAATACAATGAATAACAACTTGTGATCAAGACTCTTGATCATTAAAAAAAAAAAACTCTCTCACAACAAAAATTCCTACAGAATAGATAAAGAAGAGATTGAATCAAGAAAAAACTCTAAAGATGTGAAAATAGTAGCACTTGAACAACTGGCTAAAAACTCTCTGATGTAACCTTTATATATAGAGGTATTAAAAAAAAACGTGGCTTATGCAAAATAGCTGTTAGAAACCAAATCTAGAAAGTTTGACTACAAATAGTCATTAAAAATCAAATGTGGCAATTTCTGCTGCCTAATAGTCGACCACCCAATCCACTGCCAATGGCTAGATTTTAGTCGTTGGAAGCTGCCGGTCGATCGCTCGGTTGACTGATGTGATAACAAAACTTGTTCTCACGGCCATCGGTCGACTGCCCGGTCGACTGACCCGAGAGAGCATATTTGCTCTCTGGCCATCGGTCAATAGGGCTTTGGCAGAAGAGCAAATATGCTCTCTCGGTTCAGTCGATCGGTCGACCGGCTTGAGCCCAAAAATAATTTTTCTTTTATATTTAAAATCCTTTAGAAAATTAAATTTCTATAAATTCTACAAAAATTAGTTCATGTAAATACTTTTAAACATCAATATGTATGATTAAAAATTAAAACATATTTCAAAAATTTTGAAATTATTTTTGAGATGTCAAATACATTTTGAAATATAAGCTCTTTTAAACAGGATTTCATAAAATCTATACTTTAAACTATAAATTTATTTTAATAACGCTCAATAAACCATTATTGAAAACTTTGTATGTGTGTAAGTTTGAACAATTACATCTACACTACTTTTTATATGAATCTAAACACTTGCAAACATAAAGATACAAGTCTTTTATTGATTTTGATCTTCCTCTTCATTTTGACTCTATCCAAACTTAATTCCTTAGAGCTTGACTTCTTCTTGAGTGTTAGATGTGATCTTTATGCTGGAACTCTTGAATCAACACTTGTCAGCTTCAAAATTTGAATTTGAGTCTATTGTTGAAGCTAACACAAAACCATGATCTTAATTAAATATGTAACTTAATTATTATAAGATCATTAGAGCTATAACTACTTGAGTTAGTCATCATCAAAACTAGAATGATGGGCCTTTGGGCCAACACGTCCCTCCCTCCTCGAAAGCTAGGCTACGGGATTCTCGAAGGGAGGAGGGGTTGCCATGCGAATCTCTTAGATCTGGGCTTGGGCCAACAAGAGTAAGGGTTTTTTTTTACAAAGCACTAGGACTCGAGCAGGGCCGATGAGAGTGAGGGGTGGTTCGACCGCGAGATGGCTGTTTTGAGGTTAGAGATGGCCGAATTTGGACGAGATCTTCTATATCTGATCAACGGTTGGCCAGATCTTATTTGGGGTAGCTGGACTTGAGAGGGGATGGTCAACCAAGAGTGACCAGATCTAGCGGGGGCTACCGACAAGGATGGCTTGATTTTAGCGAGGGTGACCGATCAGAGGTGGCCAGCTTTGTTGTCGCAGCCTGCGGCAGAAGGGACATACCACGACTTCAGTGGTAGGGAGATCTTGTCACAGGATGACCAAATCTGCACTGTAAATACCATGACAGCAGTGGCCGACCAAGAAATAGCTGGTTCTGGGCTATATATGTCATAACTGCGGTAGAGGGGAGATGCCACGACTTTGGTTGTAATACCCCGTTCCCGAATTACATGCCTAGATACATATTCAAATTTTTCGATCATATTTATTAATTTACTTTTCATATTTATTTTTGTTTTATGATTATTTATGCGATTGTTTTTCATTGGATCCGAATTCGTGGACTCGGAGTCAGCCCTAGTCTGAACTGAGGACCCAGTCCTAATATATTACTCGATTTGGTCTTTTCAGTAGTTAGAATTGATTGATTTCTGTTTCAAACATCGTATTCTAATATTTTATATTCTTTATGATTTTTTAAATTAAATTGCAAAATCTTCCAAAACCGGTATCGACCGATGCCGCTGATCGATTCTCAGTTTTTTAATTTATAAAATAAGTTGAGTTTCTACAATTGCTTTAACATTATCTTTTAGAATTATATTTTCTATCTTAAAGTATTTTTGGTGATTTTTCTGAATTTAGCAAACACTCGATCGGATTTGCTGTCGACCGGTATCACTAGCTGATTCTAGGATTTGAAAATGAGATTTTATTTCTAAAAACTGATTTGACATTATCCCTCAGAATGATGTTTTTTACCTCTAGGTATTTTTGTATATTTTTCTAGACTAGTTAATTTTTCTCGACATTATAATAATATTTTTATTTTGGAATCTTGCTCCTCTTTTCTTTTTTTTCTTTTTCTCTCCCCAATCCCATTTCGTGCGCGCCACATGGGGCCATGTCCCCCATTTACTCCTATTACTTCTCTCTCTTCTCTCTCTCTCTCTCTCTTATTTTTCCTTTTCTTTTCCCTTTTCCCCTTCTTTTCTTTTCCGTCTTTCTTTTCTTCTTCAGTCCTTCTTCCCTCTTCACTTTCTTCTCCCTAGAGACCACCGCCCAGGTCAACGGCACTGTGCCACTGCCCTGCCGGTAACTACCCCAACTCCGACGATCCCTCCTCTCATTCTCCTTCTGTTTCTTCTTCTTTTCTTTTTTCTTTCCATTCCTATTTCTCTTCTCCTTCTTCTCTTCTTTTTCTCCTCTTCTTCTTTTCTTTTTCTTCCGCTAGATCAAACCTATTGGCACCACTGTGGGCGCTCCACTGCCACCGTGGAAGCTCCGCTGCCACCGTCTCCCCTTTCTCCCCTCTTAGTCTCTCTCTAGATCTCTCATCTTCTCTTTCTTTCTTCTTTCTCTCCCTGACCCTCCCTTTCTCTCTCTAATTTGGGTCGCTGGTGGCTAGACCCACTGCCGGCCATCCCCTGGCCGGCCGCCACCTGGCCGGCCACCACCTTCTTCCCCTGGTTCTCTCTCTCTCTCCTCTCTCTGTGCCTTCTCTCTCTACCTTTTTTTCTGTCTCCTCCACTTCTCTCACTTCCCTTCATGTTTGGGCACCACCGATGACTAGGGCCATCGCCGGCTGATTAGTACACAATATTGCATATTATATATCATAATCCCCATGCATAATACAAATAAATAAGTGATTTTTAATCCTCTTCTCTACTTATTTGCAGGTATATACTTAAAGGAGAGTTAGTCAATTAATTACCTTAATTACCACTAATTAAGGTGATTAATTAAAAGATTAAAGATAAAGCCAAATCAAATCCAGATCTAGAGAGATCCGCGCAACAAACTCAGAATCCAAGTGGTCCACGTGGATAACCACTTCCCAACTAACCTGTACCAGAAAGATCTGGACCAACGGCCCAGATCATGCCGCGGGAACGCAAGTGGGCGCGGCAATCTAGGGCCGTTAGATCTCCGGATTTTGTGGCAACAAACTACTCTCCAGAGGCTTCTCAGATCTGCTATAAATACTGGACTATCACCTGCGAGCTGGGACTGATCAGAGAAGAGAGAGGGTTTAGTTCTAGGTTTGTATTTTGATAGTTTTTGTTTAGGGTTTTTAGCTCTCTATGATCTTCTTCTCCCTAGATTTCATTGCAAGAGAGATTTGTATGAGAGAGAGAGCTTGTATCAACAAGGAGTGACAACTTGGAGCTATACAAGGATTGATCCATTCTCTACATATCTACTTGAGCTTGATTCTAGTTTGTCTTCTTCACTTGCTTTTATTTTGCTTTGTTACTTGCTTTGTTAATTTCTAGCAATTTAATCATGCTTTGTTTTGTTTTTGTAATGGCTAGTAGCTAATTTCTTGTTCCATGTACTAGCTAACCACTACTCTTGCTACTACTAACTCATGGGTGATTGCTTTACTTAATCTTGCAATTTGTATGTTCTTCTCTTCTCCGATGGGTTTCTTTTCATTTCTTGGCAAGAATCTTGTTGTAACTCTTCATATGATTCATGTGTGCCTCATGTAGAGCCTAGTCTTTGAACTAGTGCCTTGATGGAACATGGAGATGGAAGCACCAATATGCTAATTAGATGTACACTTCTTTATGTCGGATCTTGAATGTTGTATGTTCTACATAAGCATCCCTTGAGTGTATCTCTTGTGATTCTATTAGTGAAAGTCTATCTTGTAGGCCGATGACCATCTATGGAGGCTACAAGACAAGTCCAAGAATGAATCCCCATCATCATAGTGAGAAAGTAATTAGATCACATGCAAGACATATCCATGCCAATGAATTAACATGAGGCACGCATCACTATCACGGAGTTTAGTGAGTTTAGCAAGGTAGCAAGGTTAGCTAGTCATGGATTTCTTGCATTCCAAGTTTTCTTGATTTTGATTTCTTTTTAGTTGTTAATCACAATCCAACCTCAATCTTGATTTTCTCCCAATTTCCACCATGAACATATCCACCAATTCTTTGATTTGTTTTTCTTTTGATTCTTTATTCTTTTGAAACATAGAAGAAGTCTAGTTTGATTTTCTCACGTGTATCGTAACGTTTCTACACTAGCTCTCCTTGTGGTTCGACTCGGTATAGCCTTGTGCTATAGCGGAGACAAGAAAGGGTACATCAATCACATTCTATACATATAATAAGTGCGCCCCTTCTCAAGTCTTAATCAATTTTTGGCGCCGTTGCCGGGGATGACAATTCTCTAATACGGCGCATACGTATCCTTTCTTAATCAATTTTTGGCGCCGTTGCCGGGGAGAGCGACGGTATTATTTTTAAAAGTGAGAAACTAAACTATATTTCTTCTCTGTTGCAGGTTACAGGAGAAGAAAACAGGAAAATATCAATTGCAGAATACATATAAGTGGCTCTGGTCTTCTGCTCTCAAAAGCAGAAGCCAGAAGTCCTCTGAACGGCCGCGGACCCGCGGCCCTGGCCGTGGAAACGCGGCAGTTTGGAGTTCATTACTGACCTAATTTTTGCAGGGGCTTCTGCTCTGCAAGATACTGTTGCCTATATACTTCATTTCCTGTATACTTCACTGTATTCCTGTTAATTAATTCAACAGTAAGAAATTGGTTGATAATTGCTAAAAAATTGTTAGACATCTTGCATTATAGGCACGTGTCTTTCAATTCTTTACTTTTACTGTTGAAGAGTGCGTGGGACAAGGTACGTGATTCATTGCATATAGACTAAGACTCACTCTTTGTTTGATTTTTCTTACTTGGAGTGAACCTTGTTTGTTTCTATATCGTACACTTGCACAATCAATTCTAAGGGCAATTCCTGTAAATAACATAAGGTGGGGGAGGTCATTACCCTTTCCTTAGCCCGGAAATCATTTTCCCCACGTACTCACAATCCTAAGCTTGTAAATAAAATTTGATAGACGTTGGCCCTAGGGACATCCGGACTCACTTAGGAGATTATCCTAAGGGGGAAAAGTGTTGGAAATTGACTTCTGTAAAATCGGTGTCTAGGAAAGGGGTTAAGGGCCGAAAGCCCGAAGGTTGTTGGTTACTTAATTAAGGAACGTCTCCGGACGGAAAACCTCCCAACAACTTTACCCTTCCCTGGCTGATTTGCTTATAGTCAAGGTCTACACTAAACCTCCTGTGGACAGTCTATTTAGGAGTCACTTAGGACCAGAAACCCTAGACAAGCTTGGATTGATTTTTTCTTTTATTTGTTTGTTGTTTTTTTTTTTTTTCGCTGGTGTGATCGGTGTACGTTGTTTGTGATTGTATATACGACAGTGGTTTTGTGATCCTAATTCTACACTTCTTCCACTTACACTTCATCAACCACAACGTCTCACTTCAACAACGATTCTATTCATTCGATCCTTCCATTCGCTCCATTCATGCATTCTTCTCCCCGAGCCTAATGGAAATCATTTTGAGCTGAAACCACAATTCATTAGTACACTTCCCCACTTCCATGGTTTAGAGTCTGAGGACGCGTACCTCTTTATTCGTGAGTTTGAAGAGGTATGCCAAATGATGAGAATATCCCAACTTTCTGAGGATGCTGTTAGGTTACGGTTCATACCGTTTGCACTTAAAGATTTAGCTAAGAAATGGCTTTATAGTCTTCCTGTCAGTTCCATATCTTCATGGGATGATTTTGTTAAGGTCTTTCTTAGGAAATTCTATTCTATCCACAAAACAGCCCTCATGAGAAAAAACATAATGCAATTCAAGCAAGAACAAAATGAACCTTTCTGGAAATATCTTGAGCGTTTCAAAGACCTCTTTGCCCTATGTCCCCATCACGGCATAGAGAAATGGCGGCTATGCCAGATTATCTATGATGGATTAGATTACCAAACGAAAACACTTTTAGAATCCATGTGCCAAGGGGAATTCTTGAAAAAAGATGAACATCAGGGGTGGGATCTCTTTGAAACCCTAGCTGAGAAAACCATTCAGTGGGAGTCATGCCCTGATAAACCGACTCCCACCACTTCCAGAACTGGTACACAATCCAAAGAATCCTCTCTAGCTTCAGAAACCAAGATCACACAATTAATGAAGAGGATAGAGTTGCTTGAGTCAATAGGGAATTCTGTGGTCAACCAGGTCAACCCATTGCCTTTGATTAGACCAGGTTGCACCAACTGTCAAGACCTTAGCCATGTTGTTGAGGAGTGTCCATTATATCAGCCCCCATTTCAGGAGAACATGAATGCAACTTTTACCAGACCGCCATACTCCAGCACTTACAAGTCAGGATGGCAGAACCATCCAAATTCTTTGTGGAGTCAGTCTGGTCCTGAGCATCATAGGCCACCACTTCCACATCTGTACAATGCTCAGTTTCATCCATCCAGTTTTGATCAAAATTCACTGTATGTTCATCCATCTCAAAGTCCACCACAGTCATATCAGGACCCACCACCATATTACCAATCACAGTTCCAATCTCCATATCCTCAACATCCACCCCAAAATAATTCTGAAATATCTGAGTTGAAAAAAATGCTAGAAACTTTTACAAAGAACCAGGAGCAGGAGTTGAATAAAATAAAGGTCCAAATTGGTCAATTGGCTGAGAATCAAAAAAGTTTTTTCCCAAACCAGCCATTGCCAAATCCTAAACACCACTTCTCTTTGAATAAAGTGGAAGATTCAGGACCCAGTCAATGTCATGCTATTCATACCCTGAGATCTGGTAAACAAATAGACAATAAGGTTTCTAGTCCACAATCTCATCCAGTACCAAAGCAACACCTCATGTCCCAATGTCACCAACTTTTAACAAACCATCCTCTAGTACAGAGCCATCCACTTCCAAAGCCAAAGGGAAAGAAAAGGTAGATGAGCAACCTTATAAGCCTAGAGTACCATATCCAAATAGGCTTCTAAATAACAAGTCAAATGCTCACATGGAGAAAATAAAAGAAACATTCAAAAAGGTCCAAGTCAATGTCCCTCTTCTTGATGCCATTCAACAAGTGCCATCATATGCCAAATTTTTGAAGGAAATGTGCACCAAGAAGAGGAAGACCCAAGTCCCTAAAAAAGTCTTCCTTGCATCATCCATTAATGAGTTGCTCACTGGTCCAATTCCTGTTAAGTACAAAGACCCAGGGAGCCCCACCATTTCATGCATCATAGGACAGACTACAATAAATAGGGCACTTCTAGATTTGGGGGCCAGCATTAATCTCCTACCTTTCTCTGTGTACCAACAATTAGGGTTAGGTGATCTCCACCCAACCCAAATGACCATTCAATTGGCTGACCGCTCTGTTACTAAACCCAAGGGGGTAATTCAAGATGTCCTTGTCAAAGTTGGAGAATTCTTTTATCCTGTTGACTTTGTTGTCCTTGAAACAAAACCAGTATCAAATTCCAATCAAAGGGCACAAATTCCTGTCATTCTGGGTCGACCATTCCTGGCTACAGCAAATGCAATCATTAATTGCCGGAATGGATCAATGAGGTTGACTTTTGGTAACATGACACATGAACACAATGTCTTCCACACACAGCCTCACAAAACAAAAGATCAAACATTTGAGGTTAATTTCATTAGTTACAATTGTGAGGAGGAAGGTGAAGATCCAAAAGATGAGTCACAATCTTGTGATTCTCTTATCCGAGTACCCTTTCAAACGGGGAAAGTTGATTTGGATACTTTCATTTTCAATGAGCCAACTGAGACTGTATTTGAACCTCCAATTGATATATCATTTGAAGACTTGTTTGCTGATGAGATTATGTGCTTAGATGAGTCAACTCGGGGTAAGTTAGCTAATTGTCCACTGCCGGATGTTGACTTGAGCTTTGAAGAATTATATGGAGAGGAGTTAAAATTTCTAAACACTGGAAGTGATGAGATTCTGAGTGAGAGTGGTGATAAGGACTTTGTTTGTGAACGATGTGGTGGAAAGAGTATGAATGAAAATAACAACAAATTGAAACTGGAATCACCTAGGGTAAGAACAATTCAGACCGTTTCCCAATGGAGTTCAAGAAAGAGAACACATTGGAACGATGGGAAACGGGCCAGAGGGAAGCGACCAAAAACCCAGGTGAGAGTTACATTTGTATATTCCTTGTAAATAATTTTTCCTACCTCTTACCTATTTCATGCATACATTTACCATAATGCATTGAGGACAATGCATGAAATAAGTGTGGGGGAGGGTTTACTAACATAGGATCATAGGATTTTCAATTTTTTAGGATTTTCATTTTCTTTTTAGGTTTTTATTTTCTTTTAGATTTTACCTTTCTTTATAGATTTTCTATTTTCTTTTAGATTTTTTTTTAATAAAAAAAAAAAAAAAAATAAAAAAATAAAAACTTTTTGAAATAAGAAACAAAGTTTTGATCTATTTTTAAGAAAATTAAGATGTATCTTAGAAATTAAGAAAGCCTTAATTATGACATCTTAAACATAGTTGAAGTAATAGATCTTGTTTGAAAATTATAGGCTAAGTAAGTAAAATTGAGGAGATATTTTTATCTTGCATTTTTTGCCTTAAATAATATGCACTTTACACTTACACATTTCTTGGGATGGAAACAAAGATCAAAAATGCCATATATATATATATATAAAAAAAAAAAAAAAAAGAGAAAAAGAAAAAAAAGAAAAAAAAAATATAAAATAAAGATCACTTATTAAGCTGGGAAATTATGCCTCAAGAAGCATGATGACTCACGCCTAACAGTGATCTCACCTATTAAGCTGGGTAATTGTGCCTCAAGAAGCATGATTATTCACGCCTAACGGTGATTAAGAATAATCCCTCTTAGTTTTGTGGCCTTTTTCACTCGAGTCCTTAAACCCGAGGGATGTTTCCTCATCTGGTGCCCTAAGACCATCTGGTCTGGGAGTCATCGGTTATAGGCTCGCTACATGGGTGAATTAGAAAGCCTAATAAAACTAAGGGAAGAAAAAGAAAAAAAAAGAATATATATAAATAAATGGCTTAATGGTTAGAGTTGAAATCCCAGAAATTTTCACTGAGCACGGTGTGCATATTATCTAGGTTTTATGAAGATAAAATATTCAATCCAATTTTGAATTCTTACCTTAATTAAAAACAAGATCTTGCATGAATACTAAGTTTAAGGAAGAATGATTATAGGTGGACTTATGACCTAGGATCACTTATATTTTTGCAAAAATAGATCGTAAACATGTCTCTTATTCAAAATGCGTTTTCAAAAATACTAACATTTGTCTTCTTTCTTTATGGATTTTGTGGGTGTAATCCGCTGAAAACCCTCAGGAGACAACACTCCTCCTCTAGGGTAACCTAGAGGTTTAACGGCTTGTTGCACATGCTCAGTGCAATCGCGTCACCTGCGAAAGTGGTGTAATAAACTGTTAGTCTAGATTTTCTTTTTCTTTGTTTTTGCTCGGGACGAGCAAAAGAATAAGTGTGGGGGTGTGATTAGTACACAATATTGCATATTATATATCATAATCCCCATGCATAATACAAATAAATAAGTGATTTTTAATCCTCTTCTCTACTTATTTGCAGGTATATACTTAAAGGAGAGTTAGTCAATTAATTACCTTAATTACCACTAATTAAGGTGATTAATTAAAAGATTAAAGATAAAGCCAAATCAAATCCAGATCTAGAGAGATCCGCGCAACAAACTCAGAATCCAAGTGGTCCACGTGGATAACCACTTCCCAACTAACCTGTACCAGAAAGATCTGGACCAACGGCCCAGATCTTGCCGCGGGAACGCAAGTGGGCGCGGCAATCTAGGGCCGTTAGATCTCCGGATTTTGTGGCAACAAACTACTCTCCAGAGGCTTCTCAGATCTGCTATAAATACTGGACTATCACCTGCGAGCTGGGACTGATCAGAGAAGAGAGAGGGTTTAGTTCTAGGTTTTGTATTTTGATAGTTTTTGTTTAGGGTTTTTAGCTCTCTATGATCTTCTTCTCCCTAGATTTCATTGCAAGAGAGATTTGTATGAGAGAGAGAGCTTGTATCAACAAGGAGTGACAACTTGGAGCTATACAAGGATTGATCCATTCTCTACATATCTACTTGAGCTTGATTCTAGTTTGTCTTCTTCACTTGCTTTTATTTTGCTTTGTTACTTGCTTTGTTAATTTCTAGCAATTTAATCATGCTTTGTTTTGTTTTGTAATGGCTAGTAGCTAATTTCTTGTTCCATGTACTAGCTAACCACTACTCTTGCTACTACTAACTCATGGGTGATTGCTTTACTTAATCTTGCAATTTGTATGTTCTTCTCTTCTCCGATGGGTTTCTTTTCATTTCTTGGCAAGAATCTTGTTGTAACTCTTCATATGATTCATGTGTGCCTCATGTAGAGCCTAGTCTTTGAACTAGTGCCTTGATGGAACATGGAGATGGAAGCACCAATATGCTAATTAGATGTACACTTCTTTATGTCGGATCTTGAATGTTGTATGTTCTACATAAGCATCCCTTGAGTGTATCTCTTGTGATTCTATTAGTGAAAGTCTATCTTGTAGGCCGATGACCATCTATGGAGGCTACAAGACAAGTCCAAGAATGAATCCCCATCATCATAGTGAGAAAGTAATTAGATCACATGCAAGACATATCCATGCCAATGAATTAACATGAGGCACGCATCACTATCACGGAGTTTAGTGAGTTTAGCAAGGTAGCAAGGTTAGCTAGTCATGGATTTCTTGCATTCCAAGTTTTCTTGATTTTGATTTCTTTTTAGTTGTTAATCACAATCCAACCTCAATCTTGATTTTCTCCCAATTTCCACCATGAACATATCCACCAATTCTTTGATTTGTTTTTCTTTTGATTCTTTATTCTTTTGAAACATAGAAGAAGTCTAGTTTGATTTTCTCACGTGTATCGTAACGTTTCTACACTAGCTCTCCTTGTGGTTCGACTCGGTATAGCCTTGTGCTATAGCGGAGACAAGAAAGGGTACATCAATCACATTCTATACATATAATAAGTGCGCCCCTTCTCAAGTCTTAATCACCGGCCACAGCCTTGGCCGGCAAAGCTGGCCAGCCTCTTCCTTCCCCTTGTCTCTCCCCTGCTCTCTCTCTCAGTTCTCTCTCTTCTTTCTCTCTTTAAATCTCTCTCTACTTTCTCTCTCTACAAAATGCACCCTCCTTCTATTGTGATGGTGGGTATTACCCAACCGTGTGTGCATGTGTTTTGGGGATTTCAGGATTTGATGACAATTTTTGAAGATTTATAGGCAAGTATTATCGCCTTTTCTAGGTTCCCCCGCCTCGAAGGGTGAATTTGTATTATGTGTAATGTGTATTGGTATTGAGAAATTGTAAATGTATCATGGATACGTAGATTTGTACCCATATTGTGTACTGCACTGGTGTGTTGTGTTGCATTGGCGTGGGTATGTATACGTATTTCGTGGATATGTATCTATATCGGTATGATGAATGATTGCATTAGGATAGTTCATTTTTTGTACTTATACCATGCCTGTGATGTATTATTTTATTACTTTATATCATGCGTGGCCAACCCTTCGTGGTCGTTAGCCTCTGGGCTCTCTACTCAGCCTCCAAGTTCTAGACTCAGCCTCTTGTTCTCACTACTCCATGGTAGTCTAGGTGTTATCACGTTTGTATGTGTGCTCATGTTGTATTAACATCTCGTGCAGGTACTATACCCAGCTTTCGGGCTGTATTTAGCCTCTAGGCTCTCTATACCCAACCTTGAGGTTGTATTCAGCCTCTGGGCTCTCATGCTCCACCTGGTAGGAGAGCCTAGTGCTCAGCGCTCTATCGCTAACTTCATCCGAGTGTAGTTACACCACGAGCGATTGCTGTACGTTATCGTGGCTTCGCCGGGAGCGGTAACTACACCGGGCATAATTGCGGTTAGCGCTGTGCGTTAGCCTTGCTCCAGCATGTTTAGCTCTACTTGATTGTTAGCTTGTATACTCGCTTACCTGATTCCTGCCTTGCTCGGCCTTAGGGCTTCACTATTCTACTGAGAACTAGTTATTATGGGGTTTACATGCGTGTGTTTGGTACTAACACTTCTGCAGGTATCTACTTGGCCTTCTGACCCTCAGCTTTTACGGGCTTCTCACCCACTTTCTCAAAAGAGGAGTGTGTTTAGGCCATCAGGTCTTTTAGGTATGCCTGGTACGTAGACCTAGAACTCAATGATTTGCCGCTAACTCCCTTCGAGCGTAGTTACACCATGAGCGCGGCTTCACCACACGCGGTAGAATAGAGTTCATATGCTCGCTCTGTCATATGTGTTTAGCTGTGCCACAAGCAATAATCACGCCGAACATGATGGCGTCTGGTGTTGTACGTTAGCTTCGCTCCAGCTTGTTTAGCTTCACTTAAATGTATGCTTGCTTGTATGCCCGTTTGTCTATTCGTTAATTCAACTATTGTTCTTTTCTTAATGGTTATGAAGAGTTTGAAACCTGTATTTATACTATTTTCCTAAAGCACTGTTTTTTTTGAAAGTACACCTAGAGGGGGGTGAATAGATGTACAACTAATCTAATGACAAATAATGCGGAATTAAAAACTTAATGCAACACACTTAACCAAAGAGTGTAGCTGAATTCCAGTGAAGGGCTCTGGACTAGCTCCTCTTGATTCCTCTGATAAGAGATAAGGTGCTATATGAAGCTCTCTTGGTTAAACATAAGTGAGACACACAAACAAACACAACATGCATATAAGTATGAATGAGCAATATGAATGATGCAAGGCACAATATAAATGAGAGAGAGTTAAGAGAAAGTGAATCAAACGCAAAAACAAAGATATGTTTTGAGGTTCGAGCACCCAGCTCTACGTCCCCGCCTTCACACAGAAGGATTTTTACTAACTCGTCCACACAGGACTTCCCACACAGGGAACCTCCACTGAGGATTTGGGTAAATACAAACCGGGAGTACACAACTTCTCTCTCAACTAATACAACCTCTCACTAGAGGCAAGGCACAAAGCCAAATAAGATCAACCTCACAATTGAGGGATAGGCACAAAGCCAACACCAACAACAACCACCTCACACTTGAGGGATTCCAACTCAATCTCCACCTCTCACTAGAGGGATACAAACACCATTCCACAATCACCTCTCACTAAAGGGATATCAACACAATCACCCTCACTAGAGGGATATCACAAAGAATGGAAGGTTTACAACTTGGTGGTCTCTCTCAACCACAAACCAATTCTTTCTCACAAAACAATGATCCTATTAATAGGATAGATAGATAAGCTCAAGTGTGAGAAATAAAGAGTTTGAAAATCAAAAACACAAAGGAAAACTCTTGGGGAAACTTCTAGAATATAATGGAAATGAAGATCAAAAATCAATCCCAAAGACTTCTCCTTTTCTTGATTTTTTCAACCCTTTAAAATAAATAAAGATAAAATCTTTAAATCCAAAACTCTTTTAAAAAACTTATATTAAAACATGATCAGCACGATTTTATATTATTTTTATGCTCCTAATTATCTATTATTTGTATATAAATATTGCTACCCGCGTATAGTTGATAGACTTTTACAGGAAACATGTAAAAGAAAGAGAAAGAGGAATCCGGTTACTTTCAGCAATAAAACAACTCAATTTGTAAAAGATTGAGGGTTGCTTTCCAAATATGTTGCGGTATTTTGATCATAACTTGAGCTACAGGACTCCGAACGAAATCATTCAAGATGCTACGGAAAGAGACTTCAAAGAGCTACAACTTTTATGTTGAAAGATTTTACAGATTCAGCCATTTACCTGCCCATAAAAGTCAAAAACGTTCTGCTACTGTCATTGGATCAGATCTGAGTGCAATTATGAAATGTTGAGGGGGTTGAATATAATTTATTTTCTCTTACGATATTATTACTCCAGATTTGACTTGTAACTGAGATGGAAAGGAGAACATTTGTGAGAGTGAAATTTTTAGAGAAGATGTGATAATAGCATTTTCATTGGCTTATAAAAGCTAATGAACCCTAGGATCATGGGGGGCTTCTTTTCTAGGTTTTTATTTTTTAGAATTTTTTTTCCTACTTGAAACTTGTGCGAAGATAATCAAGCCTTGAATTTTGGTCACTTTCTCAATTTTTTGCAATTCTTCAGAAGTTATTTTCTTCCCAAGGGGCTGATTTTATTTTAAGCCGAATTTTCTTTATTTAGAGTTTTCTTTGTTCTTAAAAAAAAAAAAAATTAAATAGGCGCCTCCAGAAGGGCGCCATGGGAGAAGGCGCCTATAGAGGTGCCATTGAAGGCAGCCAATCATGGTGGAGTGCCATGCACGGGGTCCACTTTAGGCCTGCACGCAACAGCAATCCAAGGGAGAAAGTAAGTTTCATTTCAATGTGAGGTTTTGATTAATTAATACTTGTATTTTTTTTCCTTTAATTCTAATTAAATTTTATTAGTGATTAATTGAATCTTATTAACTTTTAGTGTTAATGTTTTGTCAGTTCATTGTTGTGCTAGCAAGTTAATCATGTGTACCTAATTTCGAGTGCCTAGGGGAGATGAACTTAAACTAGATTATCTTGTGATTACTCGTTACATCCCTGTCTAGGTCTGTACACTCACCAATTGACCTACCACTTTTAGGAGATTAATTTCTAAAACCACTGGGAATTTGACAGGATATGTATCAGGGGTTAATGGTCCATACTTAGGGTTTTGTTGCCTTTATATTATTTATTTAATTTAGTTAATTTACGTTTGATGGATCATGTAACTGGATAATACTCTGTACTTAGATCTAGTGTTTAGACTTACATTGTCTATTAGAAGTAGAGATTTGGTGAGTAACAACATACCAGTGTGGAGACCGAGATTGACCACTTGATGTTAGTTTAGGGGATTCGACCCTAGGTGCTTGACTTTTCTTTTATTATAATTTGTTCAAATAACCCACAAACCCACAAAATTTTGATCAATTCGTCTAGAAGTGTCGAAACCATAAGAACCACCTGTCCCTGTGGATCGATCCTCAAGTGCTACATCGAACGACCGTGCGCTTGCGGTAATTTTAAAAACGAGGAGACAGAATCTCCCCATCAAGTTTTTGGCGCCGTTGCCGGGGACACGGTGTTCTATCTTTAGTTTTGACACCTATACCGGATTGTTAAAAAAAAAATTCAAAAATTCAAAAATTCAAACAAATAAAAATTCCAAAAAAACAAATTTAAAAAAATTAAAAAAAAATCCTTTCCCTATGGCCTATCCAAATTCATTTGGTTACGATCCATTTTATAGGCCAGACCCTCCTTTCCACCCACCAACCTCTCTTCCAGATTTTAATGAATACATCCATCCCACGAACTACTCATTTTCTTCATATCATCCCATAAGTTGTCATCACTGTCAAGATCCAAATCATCCTTCAGAACAATGTCCTTCGGTAGGGTTTTCGCTGGGACCAGGTCAAAATCAATTTCACACATTTCAAGGACCCACGAGCGAACCTTATCCATCAAACTTCAATTCGGAGGGTTGGAATTGTCCTCAATTTTCATGGGACCAATCATATCAAAATTCTCAACCTAATTGGTCCTATATTGAACCACCACCTCCGTCTTGGGGATTTAACAATGAGCATAAAGAAAGCACATTAGAGAAGAGTTTTAAAGCCATGCAGCAGACTATAATCGAAACCAATCAGCAGTTAATCGAGGCATGTGTTCACATGGATAAGATAATGACTCATCTCAACCAACCTGTTTCAACCACAAGTCCAGATCAAGTTCAAGAGTTCCACCAACTTTCACAAATTGAGTTAAATGGCAATCAGGTGGACAAGGAACTAACATTAGAGGAAGCTTTTGAAACTTTCAGGCAAACTTCAAAGCATGTGCTCTATGACACTAGAGACTGCTTAAACAGGCCAGTAAATGAGTTGGTTAGTGAGCAAGAGAAGAATCCCTTTTCTAGTCAACTAGTTCATGAACCAATGCTGACTCGACCCATGTCCATTCAAGAGCACATCAACTTTCATAAGATGAACAAACGCCAAACTGTTAGACCCAAAGAGCAAATCGTTGGCCATAATGACATGTCTAATCATTCCATCGAGATGCCCTTCGAGTCCCAATTATTTCATCTTAATCAATTTGAAGAGCTTTAACACAAGAAGCCTGTTGAGGAAGTTGTGAAGGTCCATGAGGTGTACAAACATGATAATGATCCTCAGTGTCTGGATGAAGTGATTAGAAATTATTTGGCTACACATACAACTCATGTGGAGTCAGTTGAATCTTATTTTGAAGATGAATGTGACAATGATGAATTTTTGTTTCAAGAGAAATTTGAGGATGAATTTTCTAAGTTCTGTGAAAAGACAAGTGTTGAGGAGCAGAAAATTGCATCCACTCATATGGAGAAAATGGAACACACTGATCAAAATTGTGAGAATGCCTAAATGGATAATGAGCCTTTGTTTCTTGATGAGCTTTTTGTTGAAGAGTATGATCACAATGATGAGAAAACATGTGTTGAGGATCTTGAGTTTAGAGTTCCCTTTGAGAAAACAAAACTCGATTTGAGTATCTTCACTTTCGATGAGCCAAATAATGATCATACTTTTCAAAACTTGATTCAAGAATCTCAAATTAATCAAAGCTTTGAAACCCTATTTGAAGACGAACTCATATATCTTAATGAATCAGTTAGGGATGCTTTGGTTATTTACACACCTCCAAAGAAAATTGTTGATTTAAGTGATTGGTCACTAATGTTGCATATTTAATATCATATTTTCATACCTATTTTAGAATAAAACTTTGCATTGTCTTAATTAATTGCTTAATTTATTTGCAGGCCCATTCTTTAAGGAGACGAAGAGAAATGAGCCCAAAGCCCACCAAAATTCTGAATTAAATTAGAATTAATTCACACTCACTAAATCAGGGAAAAATCAAGAGGTTGAAAACTGGTTGAGAAGAATCCTCTCAGAATCGATCGGTTAAAGCAAAGATCAAGGGATGTAATGAAGCAAGTTTGATTCAGATTCTGACTGGATACATTTTAGTATTCGAATCATAACTTTTGCTACAGAATCTCAATTCTGATGATTCAAGATGATCCAAAAAGAAGACTTACAGAGCTACAACGCTTATGTTGATCATTATCTCTAATTCTATTATTTGATAAGTGATATTCAGCAATTAATATGCCAACAAACTGCAGATCAGAACTAAATATCCACCTCAAATCAAGTTTGAAGATAAGGGGAGTTCAAAAATTGCTAGATTTACTTATCTCACACTCCTCTACCCTCTCCATTTCTCTCCATTTCTCCTATAAATACCTTCACTCAAAGGCAAAAGGGACGACCATGCAGAGATAAGAATTTAGCCTAGTTTTCATTTCTTAGTTTAGGTTTTTATTCTTTCTTTTCATGTAATTTTAGTTTTCATCTATGTAATTCAGAGGAGATCGACTTTCATCGAAGAACAAGACTGAAGCTAGAGCTGGAGTGACACCGGTGTAAGACTTATTTCTTTTCTTTGATTGTAATGAAATCAAATCGATGTTCTTTTGTGTATGTACTTCTTTTTAGTCTTCTTCTTCTTCTTTTCTATTTTACCTTTCTTTTTGGTACAACTGTCTTCCAAGTGAGTCTAAAAGCATCGAAAGAGCCTTGCCTTTGCGAATGCCACCGATAGCTCATGACGATGGAATTGTGAGTCTCTCTGTATCATTTCATGCTTGCGTATCTTGATGATGTAACGTGGAAGAGACCAACATTCGACTCTTATGGGCTATGCGTTACATGCCTCCAATTCAAGGTAACATCGAAGCTAAAAACTCAAGGTAAGCTTTTGACGAAAAGAAGGTAAGCAATTGTTTTTATTTCTTTTCTTTCATTTCTGTAAATTAAAACACAATACCTCTTCTAAATCATCCTTTTCACCTGCTTGTCGCTTTCTTTCGCCGTTTTCTGATTTTTCCACCCTCTTCATCTTTCATATTCTTCTAACTTTAACTATAACTTTCTTTTTCTTTTTCTTAACTTTAAAAATAGAGAAGAACTTTCGCTTATATTCATAACGATTTCAATAAAAACTGTAAAGCTTCCATCGCAAACCCTCCTTGTGGATCACGACCCGCATAGCCACTTGCTATAGCGGAAGAATTGAGCACTTGCACATTTCTTTTCATAAGTTCTCTAATCTCGTATTTTGTGTGCAGGTTGTACCTCAATAATTAAGTTTTGAGGTGATGTTTGAGGATGAGCTTAAATTCATAGATAATCATATTGTGGACACTCAAATTATATCGTGTAAAAATGATGAATTTGTGAGGAGGTATGGAAAGAAGAGAAGGAAGAGATGGAGGAAAGTGATGAACAAGATGGAGAGGATGAAATTAAAAATAACAAAAAGATTAAACTCTCCACTTTGTCCATTAAAGAGAACCCATTGGAATGATGGGAAGAGAGCTCGAGGGTCTAGACCTAGAAAGATCTAGGTGTGGGGGAGTTGTGAAATTGTACATATGTAAATATTTGTTTATTTTTATTTATTTATTATTTTTTGTTGAGTCTTTTTTTTCTCTTTTAATTAGTTGAGTCAGTTTTAGTGAGTCTTTTATTTCTCTTTCTCTAACCTATGTGTCGAGTTTATTACAAGTGATACAGGATAAGCAAGGAGGCATCCACCACACACAAGGAGAATTTTTGTTGCTTCGACAGCTTGATTTTCTAGTTCACTGTGAGTATTTTTAATTCTATCATATTGTTCATATTTCTATATCTCTTTATGCTTGGATTGCATGGTCATCATGTTTGTGTGCATATTGTAGATGCGTAAATTACATGCTACATTATTTTATCTCTGTATTCATTTTTTTTTATGCATGAGGACATGGCACAGTTTAGGTGCGGGGGGAGATACACATTTTTTTTTTCTTTTATGAGTCCTTTTTTTTATTTTGTTTTGATTTTAGGGTTTTTTTTAATTTCTTTACTTTATTTTCTTTTAGGAGTCTTAAAAAAAATTTGAAAAAAAAATTGAAAATTTTCTGCAAATGATTAACTAGTATGTGAGTGATTTAGTATCCATGAGTGAATTTTAAGGGTAAGATCAAAATGAAAGAATCATAAAGTCTTAAAATAAAGATTAGAATCTAAAACGGACATACCATCTAAACTTAAAAAAAAAGATTTATTATATAGTAAAATAGATATTAATAAGTCTTGTCTTGTGGCCTCAGTTGCTTGAGTAATTAAGTCCGTAGGAGTGTTTTTACAGTTATTGCCCTAAGACCATCTGGTTTGGGAGCATTGGCCCAAAGCTCGCTACATGGGTAGCTGAGAAAGCCTAATAGGACAAGATACTATAAAAATATAATAATTTTGATTATCAATTAGCTAGGTATCTTGGCCTCAGGAAGCCTTGTTATCTACGCGAAAGATAGTTAAAAAAAATTCTTAAAAAAAGAAAAAAGAAAAAAAAAGAAAAAAAAAGAAAAGAAAAAAAAAGTATGAGAGTTGTAATTAAATATTCCCAAGCTTAAGAACTATATCACGATCACGGGGTACATAGGATCTGAAACTTAGGACATGTGGTGTAAAATTTTGGATTTGAGACTTTATGTTATGGTCGATATGATTTCTTGAATTAAGGTTTTACTTGAAAATGAAACTCATAGAAATTGATGATCTTGCTAGCTAGTTTACAAAAAAAAGAAGAAGAAGATTTGTTTCTCTTTTCTTAATTTCGGTATCCTTATTTACTTTTATTTATTTCTTAATCTCTAACTTTCTTGGATTTTGTGGGTGTAATCCGCTGAAAACCCTCACGAGACAAAACTCGTCCTCTAGAGGTAACCTAGGGGTTTAACGGCTTGTTGCACATGCTAAGTGCAATCGTGATTCCTACGAAAGTGAGTTAGGGTAGTTTAGTTTTTTCTTTTTCTTTTTATTAGTTTTGCTCGAGGACTAGCAAATAATAGGTGTGGGGTATTTGATCAGCACGATTTTATATTATTTTTATGCTCCTAATTATCTATTATTTGTATATAAATAATGCTACTCGGGTATAGTTGATTGAACTTTTATAGGAAACAGGTAAAAGAAAGAGAAAGAGGAATCCGGTTACTTTCAGCAATAAAACAACTCAATTTGTAAAAGATTGAGGGTTGCTTTCCAAATATGTTGCGGTATTTTGATCATAACTTGAGCTACAGGATTCCGAACGAAATCATTCAAGATGCTACGGAAAGAGAATTCAAAGAACTACAACTTTATGTTGAAAGATTTTACTGACTCAGCTATTTACCTGCCCGTAAAAGTCAAAAACGTTCTGCTACTGTCATTGGATCAGATCTGAGTGCAATTATGAAATGTTGAGGGGGTTGAATGTAATTTATTTTCTCTTGCGATATTCTTACTCCAGATTTGACTTGTAACTGAGATGGAAAGGAGAACATTTGGAGAGTGAAATTTTTAGAGAAGATGTGATAATAGCATTTTCATTGGCTTATAAAAGCTAATGAACCCTAGGATCATGGGGGGCTTCTTTTCTTGGTTTTTATTTTTTAGAATTTTTTTCCCTCCTTGAAACTTGGGCAAAGATAATCAAGCCTTGAATTTTGGTCACTTTCTCAATTTTTTGTAATTCTTCAGAAGTTATTTTCTTCCCAAGGGGCTGATTTTGTTTAAGCCGAATTTTCTTTATTAGAGTTTTCTTTGTTTCTTAAAAAAAAAAAAAATTAAATAGGTGCCTCTAGAGAGGCGCCATGGGAGAAGGCGCCTACAGAGGTGCCATTGAAGGCAGCCAATCATGGTGGAGTGCCATGCACGGGGTCCACTTTAGGCCTGCACGCAACAGCAATCCAAGGGAGAAAGTAAGTTTCATTTCAATGTGAGGTTTTGATTAATTAATACTTGTATTTTTTTCCCTTTAATTCTAATTAAATTTTATTAGTGATTAATTGAATCTTATTAACTTTTAGTGTTAATGTTTTGTCAGTTCATTGTTGTGCTAGCAAGTTAATCATGTGTACCTAATTTCGAGTGCCTAGGGGAGATGAACTTAAACTAGATTATCTTGTGATTACTCGTTACATCCCTGTCTAGGTCTGTACACTCACCAATTGACCTACCACTTTTAGGAGATTAATTTCTAAAACCACTGGGAATTTGACAGGATATGTATCAGGGGTTAATGGTCCATACTTAGGGTTTTGTTGCCTTTATATTATTTATTTAATTTAGTTAATTTACCTTTGATGGATCATGTAACTGGATAATACTCTGTACTTAGATCTAGTGTTTAGACTTACATTGCCTATTAGAAGTAGAGATTTGGTGAGTAACAACATACCAGTGTGGAGACCGAGATTGACCACTTGATGCTAGTTTAGGGGATTCGACCCTAGGTGCTTGACTTTTCTTTTATTATAATTAGTTCAAATAACCCACAAACCCACAAAATTTTTGATCAATTCGTCTAGAAGTGTCGAAACCATAAGAACCACCTGTCCCTGTGGATCGATCCTCAAGTGCTACATCGAACGTCCGTGCGCTTGCGGTAATTTTAAAACGAGGAGACAGAATCTCCCCATCAAGTTTTTGGCGCCGTTGCCGGGGACACGGTATTCTATCTTTAGTTTTGACACCTATACCGGATTGTTAAAAAAAAATCAAAAATTCAAAAATTCAAACAAATAAAAATTCAAAAAAAAACAAATTTAAAAAAATTAAAAAAAAAATCCTTTCCCTATGGCCTATCCAAATTCATTTGGTTACGATCCATTTTATAGGCCAGACCCTCCTTTCCACCCACCAACCTCTCTTCCAGATTTTAATGAATACATCCATCCCACGAACTACTCATTTTCTTCATATCATCCCATGAGTTGTCATCACTGTCAAGATCCAAATCATCCTTCAGAACAATGTCCTTCGGTAGGGTTTTGCTGGGACCAGGTCAAAATCAATTTCACACATTTCAAGGACCCACGAGCGAACCTTATCCATCAAACTTCAATTCGGAGGGTTGGAATTGTCCTCAATTTTCATGGGACCAATCATATCAAAATTCTCAACCTAATTGGTACTATATTGAACCACCACCTCCGTCTTGGGGATTTAACAATGAACATAAGGAAAGCACATTAGAGAAGAGTTTTAAAGCCATGCAGCAGACTATAATCGAAACCAATCAGCAGTTAATCGAGGCATGTGTTCACATGGATAAGATAATGACTCATCTCAACCAACCTGTTTCAACCACAAGTCCAGATCAAGTTCAAGAGTTCCACCAACTTTCACAAATTGAGTTAAATGGCAATCAGGTGAACAAGGAACTAACATTAGAGGAAGCTTTTGAAACTTTCAGGCAAACTTCAAAGCATGTGCTCTATGACACTAGAGACTGCTTAAACAGGCCAGTAAATGAGTTGGTTAGTGAGCAAGAGAAGAATCCCTTTTCTAGTCAACTAGTTCATGAACCAATGCCGACTCGACCCATGACCATTCAAGAGCACATCAACTTTCATAAGATGAACAAACGCCAAACTATTAGACCCAAAGAGCAAATCGTTGGCCATAATGACATGTCTAATCATTCCATCAAGATGCCCTTCGAGTCCCAATTATTTCATCTTAATCAATTTGAAGAGCTTTTGTAACGCCCCGATCCCGAGGGTACGGAGATATTACTGCGACGTATATACGCAGGTCAGAAGTACCCATACGTATATATGCTAAGCATCAGTACAGGCAAGAATCACAGTATGACAATACGCAGTATTTATACATATACCAACATACGGAGTACAATTTACAAAGTTATCACTGGGTGTGATATACTACAACATGTATCTTACATCACAGCCAGGTACAAAAGTAAAATTTACAATATGAATACAAGATGCTCACGAGCTGAAGGAAAATCCCGCGAGCTAGAAGAGTACGAAGGAGCTGAGACTAGTCAGCCTGCCCTGAGAGGAATGCTTGATCTTCGGTGGAGGGCTCCACTTCAATCCAAGCTTCAGAACCTGAACATACAAATTCAAGGGAGTCAGAATCTCCCAAAAGTTCAGGTTACTACCAAGTGGCATAAGAGATAAGGGTATGAGAGTTAATACAGCATTATGAATAGTAAGCATGAGAAGGAGACACAGCATGTTATAGATGGAAAAGCCCGAATGCAACGATATTAACACTGTTAATGCTTAATCTTATTACTCATCCTACTCACATGTCTAGGTATGTGCCATAGCGTCCTAATTCACATACATCCACATCTGAGTAAGTTGATGCTGTTATTGGAAACCAGCGGGGGTATTAGCGAACAATGTTTACAGTGGGTCCCGTGCATACCCGGGACCACGGCCCAGGATTGTTCCGTTGCTTGGTGGACGGAACCTGCCGCGAGGCGATCAGGAGGGTCTTATAGGATGCGCTTATCAAGATGGTACAAAGAAGGAGGGAGCCAGCACTCCCCTCAGTCGCCTGGAGGCCCACAGATCAGACCGGAAATTTTAGTTGCACAACATGCCTAATACCACTGTAAACACGGACACATACTGATAGCCGCCAGTTTCCCCCGACCCGATGCAAGTTGTTCCTTTTTACGGTTTATTAGCTGATTATCAGATTCCAGGAACGAGCAGGAACAAGTCAGGAGTACAGTTGTACTATCATGTATCAAGTAGAAATCAAGATGTCAGGTCATCATTCCCGTTATCGTGATAAACATAAGAGACAAGTGAATCATGCCGGGTGTCAAGTGATATCATGACAAGAGGGTGATATTCGTTAAGTGACAAGTCATGCGGGAATCACAGACGCGAAGGTAGCAAACGCGATAATAGCGGACGCGGGAATAGCAGACGCGATAATAGCGGACGCAGGAATAGCAGACGCGATAATAGCGGACGCGGGAATAGCAGACGCGAAATAGCGGACGCAGGAATAGCAGACGCGATAATAGCGTTGCGTTGATGCCACAAACGCGGGGTTTCGACGCCCGCGATCCAGAAGTACGCGGACGCGGACGTGGGTTCCGCGCGCGTTAGCACGAGGAGAACACAGACGCGGGCATTAGCTTCGCGTCGTGCAGACACGAAAGGGGCATAGACGCGAGCAGGGACTCCGTGTTGCGTCAATATAAGAACGTGAAAGCCGCGTTAAGGCGTTGCCTGGACGCGGGAGCGAGATCCGCGTCGGTCAATATAAAAAGAGGAGGGAGAGAGGAAAAAGGGTGATTACTTTGGTGATGGTGATATAACTAAGTGGAGCTGAGAAACCTAACGATCCCAGTCACCTCTCTTTCGAGATAGTGAGAGACCGGAGGTTGAACTGAGAAACCTGACGGTCCCAATCACCTCTCTTTCGAGATAGTGAGAGATCGGAGTTTGAACTGAGAAACCTGACGGTCCCAATCACCTCTCTTTCGAGATAGTGAGAGACCGGAGGCTGAACTGCCGCACGAGTTGTTCTATCCTATTACAAGCATTACAGTATATCAGACATGATCATAGATTACAACACACACCCCGTACAACCACACTGTACTGAGACAAAATACAACATAACAATGATTAATTACAAGTCCATTTTCTGGCGAGAAAAGTCACTCGCCTAAAATGCCAATTTTGAAGTTTTACGCGTCCGATTCCCCGGGAGAGGAAAACCACGAAGCGATCAAAGGAAAGGGGCTTGGCCCTTGGATGGTCGCCGGCCCTAGGGTGGTGCGCCGCCCCTTGGTGGTGGCCTAGGGAGTGGCCAGCCCCAAGAAGAAGGAGGAGGAGCGGGAAGGGAAGGTGATTTTGTTGGTATTGGTGTCGTTATAATCGTCACCGGAATGATTACCGGAATAATCGTAAACGATTACCGGAATAATCACCGGAGATGATACCGACGAAGAAGAGCTCGGCCCCAATCCAAAGGAGTGGCCGGCCCTTGAGGAGATGATGACGGGTGGTTTTGTGGAGAGGTTTGTGGTGGTGGTAGTTTTGGAGAAGGTAAAGGAGAAGGTGGAGGCTTTGGTGGAGTTGTTGAAGTTGTGATGGTTTAAATGGAGATGGAGGAGGAAGAAGATGAAGGTAGGGAGTTAGAGAAGCTGTAGTGGTTGTTGTTGTGGTGGAGATGAAGGAGGAGTTGGTGGTGGTTAAAGGGTTGGTGAAGAGAAAAATGAAGTGAAATGAAGAAGGAAAGGTTTATATAAGAATTGGATTTTGTAAAGGTGATGTAAAAATGTTTAGGGAAGGGGGTTTTTTGTAAAAATGGAGAGGTGAGGTGTCTCTTGGCCGGCCATGGTGATGGGAGAGGTGTTTGAGTGATTTGGGATATTTTGGAGAAGATATTTTTGGTGGAGAAGATATTTTGGAGAAGATATTGTTGGTGGAAGATTGGAGAAGTTTGGAGAATTTGGTGGAAGGAAAGAAAAAGGAAAAAGGAAAAGAAAATGAAAAAAGGAAGATATTTTCTTGAAAGAAAAAGTGAAAACAATTAGAGTGGCGGATTCCCGGGATTCGGCTGCGAATGCGGAAAACTTTCGGAAAAATACCGAAATCGTCCCGAAATCAAGTATCTCGGAACGACCCGCAAAAATTCTCAAAAATCAAGAATATTATGCTAAGACTCATGGTGAAATTCGTTTCAAGAAATTCTTTACAGGTTTTGAATAAAAATCTTGGAATCGGCCGCCAGTATCGATCGATGCCAAAACTGGCAAAAATCCGATAAATTCTGAAAATTCCCAAAAAATGAATTAAGGTAGTAAATATTATTCTAAGTAGATATATAAAAGCGGTTTCTCAAAATTTGATCCCAGTTGTAAATTAAAAATCCAGGAATAAACCAGCGGTACCGATTAATCCCGATTTTAGGGTGTTTATAAAAATAATTCAGAAAAAATCTGAAAAATTATGAAAAATCTAAAATATTTGGAAACAGTGTTTAAAACTAAAATTGACCCAATCTGATTGTCAGAGAGATCAAATCACGCAGTACCTTCCATTGCAAGAGAAAATAATAAATAATAAAAAAATCAGGATACGCATCTGAGTACGTATTCTGAGGATGGGATGTTACAATCCATCCACCTTACAGAAAATTTCGTCCTCGAAATTTCAGGAAGGGGGATATGACGGTAAAGAAGAATAGGAAGGAGGAATTTTACCAACTAAGATGTGAATAGTTGAGGGTAACGCTCACGAATAACATCCTCTCTTTCCCATGTGGCCTCCCCTGGAACATGTCTATTCCAAGAAACCAATACTAGTGGTATTGTCTTATTCTTTAGAGTCTTGATACTTTTGTCCAGAATGGCCATCGGTTGCTCTCTATAAGATAGATCTGGTTGTAGTTCCAGTTCTGAGTGATTTAGAATATGGCTCTCATCTTTGACATACTTCCGTAGCTGTGATATGTGAAAGACATTATGAATTCCTTCTAATGACGGCGGTAATGCCAATCGGTAAGCTACTTCTCCCACGCGATCCAAAATCTCGAAAGGGCCGATATATCTTGGACTAAGTTTCCCGCGCGTACCGAATCGGATTACCCCTTTTGTTGGTGATATCTTTAAAAATACATGATCACCTGTTCTGAATTCTAATGGTCTCCTGTTAGTGTCAGCCCAACTTTTCTGTCGGCTCTGTGCTACCCGGAGGTGATCTCTAATAATTCTGACTTTGTCTGTTGTCTGAATGACTATATCTGGCCCCAAAAGTCTTCTCTCACCGACTTCGTCCCAACATAACGGCGACCTACATTTTCTACCATACAATGCTTCAAATGGAGCCATCTTGATACTGGTCTGATAGCTGTTATTATAAGAAAATTCAGCCAGATGAAGATAGTCTTCCCATGATCCTTTGAATTCAATCATGCAGGCTCGCAGCTTGTCTTCAAGAATTTGGATAGTTCGTTCAGATTGTCCGTCTGTCTG
Organism: Agave tequilana; assembly: GCA_038442645.1. Lineage (NCBI taxonomy): Eukaryota > Viridiplantae > Streptophyta > Magnoliopsida > Asparagales > Asparagaceae > Agave > Agave tequilana. The sequence continues at coordinate 31,990 of JAVJIF010027749.1, forward strand.
AGGGTGATATGAAGTACTAAATTTCAGACGAGTTCCTAGGCTTTCTTGGAGACTTTCCCAGAAATGCGATCGGAATCTTGTGTCTCTATCCGATACAATGCTAACCGGAACTCCATGCAGACGAACTATTTCCTTCATATATTTGTCTGCCAGAACTTCTGTTGTTTGACCAACTCTGAATGGTATGAAGTGAGCTGATTTTGTGAGGCGATCGATGATCACCCATACTGCATTATTACCCTTAGGACTGCGGGGTAGAGCCGTGACAAAATCCATGGTGATATGTTCCCATTTCCATTCGGGTATCGGTAAGGGTTGTAGTAGTCCAGCTGTTCTCTGGTGTTCTATCTTTATCTGTTGGCAAACCAAGCACTTGGCCACATACTGGGCTATCTCCCTCTTCATAGCATTCCACCAAAACTGCTGCTTTATGTCTTGATACATTTTAGTTCCTCCTGGGTGTATGGAATAAGCCGAACTGTGTGCCTCTGCCAGAATTTTCTGTCTAACTTCTCCTTGGGGAACACAAATTCTGTTACCAAAATAAAGTGCATCATCCGAATGAATACGGATATCGGTTCTTAATCCCGCCTCTACTTGAGCTCTGAATTTCTGTAATCTGGGGTCTTCCTTTTGAGCTTCTTTAATCTCATTCATCAGGGTTGATTGAATCTGAAAAGTCATTAACTGTCCTGACTTACCAGTTCCTCGTACTAGTATTAAGTCCAATTTTGTGATGTCCTGAATCAGCTCCTTCTGTTGAGTGAGTTGTACTAGCATTTTATTTTCTGGCTTCCTACTCAATGCATCTGGTACTGTATTGACCTTGCCAGGATGATATTGTAAGTCTATATCATAGTCCGCCATCAATTCAAGCCACCGTCTCTGTCTCATGTTTAATTCTTTCTGCGTGAAAATATACTTAAGACTCTTGTGATCTGTGTAGATTAACACCTTGTCTCCCAGAAGATAATGCCTCCAGATCTTCAATGCAAATATTACTGCTGCCAGCTCTAAGTCATGAGTTGGATAATTTCTCTCATGTGGTTTCAATTGCCTGGATGCATAGGCTATGACATGATCATGCTGCATTAATACACATCCCAGGCCTTTTCCGGATGCATCACTGTATATAACCATCCCTCCTCTTCCTGCGGGAGTCCTCAAGACTGGAGCTGTAATGAGTCTTTCCTTTAATTGTTCAAATGCTGCAGTACATTCCTCTGTCCATACATACTTTTTCTCCTTTTCGGGTGAGCTTTGTTAACGGGGCTGCGATCTTAGAGAAATCTTGGACAAAACGCCGGTAATATCCAGCTAATCCGATAAAACTCTTAATCTCTGTTACCATCTTTGGTGTTGGCCAGTCCTTTACTGCCTGGATTTTGATGGGGTCAACTGAAATTCCTTCTTCTGAAATCATATGCCCAAGGAAAGCCACACAGTCTAACCAGAAGTCACACTTGCTCTACTTAGCATGAAGTTGTTCCTGTTGGAGGGTCTGCAACACTATCCTCAAGTGTTCTGCATGCTCTTTGTCATTCTTGGAATATATCAAGATATCATCTATAAATACAACTACAAACTGATCCAAATATGGTGAGAACACTTTGTTCATCAAATCCATAAAGACTGCAGGGCATTGGTGACTCCGAAAGGCATGACTAGAAACTCGTAATGGCCATAACAAGTCCTGAATGCTGTCTTTTGAATATCTTCTTTCTTTACCTTTAGCTGATGATATCCTGATTGTAAATCCAATTTAGAAAAGACTCGAGCTCCATGAAATTGATCAAAAAGATCATCAATTCTTGGTAAGGGGTACTTATTTTTATGGTAACCTTGTTCAATTCCCTATAGTCGATACATAACCGTTTACCACCATCCTTTTTGTTTGCCAATAGTACTGGAGCTCCCCATGGTGAAGTACTTGGCCTAATTAACCCCTTATCAGAGTATTCTTGCAGCTGCTTCTTCAGAATCTCTAACTCAGTGGGTGCCATTCTGTATGGAGCTTTGGATATTGGAACTGTGCCTGGAATGGTATCAATGGAGAATTCAACCATCCTGTCAGGTGGGAGTCCTGAGATTTCCGCAAACACTTCTGGGAATTCATCCCAAACCGGTACTCCCTTTTTCTGAATCTTGGCAGTAGTCATCTGAGTTTTTCTCTTGGCAGACTTAAGTTCCCCGTCAAATTGAAATTCAGGCTGAAGTGGAATCCTGAAATTAATTCTCTTATCTCGACAATCAATGACCGCATAGTATTTGCTAAGCCAGGTCATGCCTAAGATTATGTCGTACCCTTTGGTATCTAGCACGAGCATATCTATGGTCAATGTCCTGTTACAGAGTTCTACAGGACAATTGATACAAATTTTAGTGGAGATGACTACCCCATTCCCGGTACTAATCTCCCATTGGTGGTCTAAAGATTTAACAGGTATAAAATGCAAGGCAACGAAGCGATCTGATATGTAACAATGAGAAGCACCAGAATCAAAGAGGGCTAGAACGGGTTTTGAGTGTACCCTGATCTTACCTGTCACTACCTCTTCAGAAGTCTCAGCCTCTTCCGCTGTCAGGTTGTAAGCTTGTCCCCTTCCGCGACCTGCTGCAGTCCTAACTCCCCTTTGGACTGGGCGGATCACTTGCTGTTGGGGAGGGGCCCTCCTGGCCATTGGTCCCTGGTTCCTCTGTCCATTTAGTACTGGAGGTGCTGGCAAGGCTTGATTCACTATTCCTGTCCTTTTATGGGGACAACCTTCGATTGTATGGTCACGGGAACCACATGCCAGGCATAATCCATTTGCCCTACGGCAATTTTGTTGAGAGTGACCTGGTTTCTGGCAATAATTACAGACAGGTAATGATTGAGTTATCTGAAAGGGGGCTGGTCGAAATGGTCGTCTCATTGCCGGGACTTTTGCAGCTCTGAATGGACCTCCTCTCCCCAATTGTGGAAGTGGCCTCTTCATGGCCTGATTCCTTATCAGGTTAAATTTCTTTTTCTCTAGTCCTCGCTCCACCTCCCGAGCTATAGTGAGGACTTGAGAATATGTTTTCAGCTGCTGGGGGATCAAGAGGACCTGAATATCCATCTGTAAGCCCTGTTGGAATCTACTTGCCCGCTTCTCTTCATCTGCCACCATATATGAAGCAAAACGGCTAAGCCTTAAGAACTCAGCAGCATACTCATCCACAGATCGGTTCCATTGCTGAAGTCGGATGAACTGCTCTTCCATCTCTTTCTGAGCTGTGGTAGGGAAGAATCTACTGTAAAAGCTCTTAGAAAACTGGTCCCAAGTGATGGGCTTCTCCAGTCTTGCTTCTTCAGCTAGCCACCAAGTTCTGGCTACATCTTTTAGTTGAATCTTGGCAACCTCTACTTGATTTTCTTTTGGGACCCGGGCTGCATTCAAAAGATCTGTGGTGTCGATCAGCCATTGTTCGGCATCTAGTGGTCTTTCTCCTCCTGTGAATATTGCCGGCTGCAACCGTCTAAAGTCTGATACATTCCCCGGCCTTTGTTCCTTAGGAGCTGTCAACCCTTGCCGAAGGAGTTCTGTCTGCTGTTGTTGATTCTCCATCATATTCTGAATGACCCTAAGAATATCAGCATTCTCTCCCGTGGGTCCATTTGGTGGTAATTGTCCGGAGCTATTACGACCCGTCCTTCTATCCATATTTATGTTGGTAAAAGATGACTGGAAACTGGAAAGATAGAAGGGATTTAGGACATAAAGGAAGGAGTCAAGGAGGAATAGATAACTTTGTATATTGTAGTTGGCTTGTATAACTGAGACTCATGCATAGCAATTGCAAATTAACATTCCATTAATTTGCTGCTAGATTGTACTGTAGGTGTGAGAACCTAAGCTCTGATACCAACCTGTAACGCCCCGATCCCGAGGGTACGGAGACATTACTGCGACGTATATACGCAGGTCAGAAGTACCCATACGTATATATGCTAAGCATCAGTACAGGCAAGAATCACAGTATGACAATACGCAGTATTTATACATATACCAACATACGGAGTACAATTTACAAAGTTGTCACTGGGTGTGATATACTACAACATGTATCTTACATCACAGCCAGGTACAAAAGTAAAATTTACAATATGAATACAAGATGCTCACGAGCTGAAGGAAAATCCCGCGAGCTAGAAGAGTACGAAAGGAGCTGAGACTAGTCAGCCTGCCCTGAGAGGAAAGCTTGATCTTCGGTGGAGGGCTCCACTTCAATCCAAGCTTCAGAACCTGAACATACAAATTCAAGGGAGTCAGAATCTCCCAAAAGTTCAGGTTACTACCAAGTGGCATAAGAGATAAGGGTATGAGAGTTAATACAGCATTATGAATAGTAAGCATGAGAAGGAGACACAGCATGTTATAGATGGAAAAGCCTGAATGCAACGATATTAACACTGTTAATGCTTAATCTTATTACTCATCCTACTCACATGTCTAGGTATGTGCCATAGCGTCCTAATTCACATACATCCACATCTGAGTAAGTTGATGCTGTTATTGGAAACCAGCGGGGGTATTAGCGAACAATGTTTACAGTGGGTCCCGTGCATACCCGGGACCATGGCCCAGGATTGTTCTGTTGCTTGGTGGACGGAACCTGCCGCGAGGCGATCAGGAGGGTCTTATAGGATGCCCTTATCAAGATGGTACAAAGAAGGAGGGAGCCAGCACTCCCCTCAGTCGCCTGGAGGCCCACAGGTCAGACCGGAAATTTTAGTTGCACAACATGCCTAATACCACTGTAAACACGGACACATACTGATAGCCGCCAGTTTCCCCCGACCCGATGCAAGTTGTTCCTTTTTACGGTTTATTAGCTGATTATCAGATTCCGGGAACGAGCAGGAACAAGTCAGGAGTACAGTTGTACTATCATGTATCAAGTAGAAATCAAGATGTCAGGTCATCATTCCCGTTATCGTGATAAACATAAGAGTCAAGTGAATCATGCCGGGTGTCAAGTGATATCATGACAAGAGGGTGATATTTGTTAAGTGACAAGTCATGCGGGAATCACAGACGCGAAGGTAGCAGACGCGATAATAGCGGACGCGGGAATAGCAGACGCGATAATAGCGGACGCGGGAATAGCAGACGCGATAATAGCGGACGCGGGAATAGCAGACGCGATAATAGCGTTGCGTTGATGCCACAAACGCGGGGTTTCGACGCCCGCGATCCAGAAGTACGCGGACGCGGACGTGGGTTCCGCGTCGCGTTAGCACGAGGAGAACACAGACGCGGGCATTAGCTTCGCGTCGTGCAGACACGAAAGGGGCACAGACGCGGGCAGGGACTCCGTGTTGCGTCAATATAAGAACGCGGAAGCCGCGTTAAGGCGTTGCCTGGACGCGGGAGCGAGATCCGCGTCGGTCAATATAAAAAGAGGAGGATGGAGAGAGGAAAAAGGGTGATTACTTTGGTGATGGTGATATAACAAAGTGGAGCTGAGAAACCTAACGATCCCAGTCACCTCTCTTTCGAGATAGTGAGAGACCGGAGGTTGAACTGAGAAACCTGACGGTCCCAATCACCTCTCTTTCGAGATAGTGAGAGACCAGAGTTTGAACTGAGAAACCTGACGGTCCCAATCACCTCTCTTTCGAGATAGTGAGAGACCGGAGGCTGAACTGCCGCACGAGTTGTTCTATCCTATTACAAGCATTACAGTATATCAGACATGATCATAGATTACAACACACACCCCCGTACAACCACACTGTACTGAGACAAAATACAACATAACAATGATTAATTACAAGTCCATTTTCTGGCGAGGAAAGTCACTCGCCTAAAATGCCAATTTTGAAGTTTTACGCGTCCGATTCCCGGGAGAGGAAAACCACGAAGCGATCAAAGGAAAGGGGCTTGGCCCTTGGATGGTCACCGGCCCTAAGGTGGTGCGCCGCCCCTTGGTGGTGGCCTAGGGAGTGGCCGGCCCCAAGGAGAAGGAGGAGGAGCGGGAAGGGAAGGTGATTTTGTTGGTATTGGTGTCGTTATAATCGTCACCGGAATGATTACCGGAATAATCGTAAACGATTACCGGAATAATCACCGGAGATGATACCGATGAAGAAGAGCTCAGCCCCAATCCAAAGGAGTGGCCGGCCCTTGAGGAGATGATGGCAGGTGGTTTTGTGGAGAGGTTTGTGGTGGTGGTAGTTTTGGAGAAGGTAAAGGAGAAGGTGGAGGCTTTGGTGGAGTTATTGAAGTTGTGATGGTTTAAATGGAGATGGAGGAGGAAGAAGATGAAGGTAGGGAGTTAGAGAAGTTGTAGTGGTTGTTGTTGTGGTGGAGATGAAGGAGGAGTTGGTGGTGGTTAAAGGGTTGGTGAAGAGAAAAATGAAGTGAAATGAAGAAGGAAAGGTTTATATAAGAATTGGATTTTGTAAAGGTGATGTAAAAATGTTTAGGGAAGGGGGTTTTTTGTAAAAATGGAGAGGTGAGGTGTCTCTTGGCCGGCCATGGTGATGGGAGAGGTGTTTGAGTGATTTGGGATATTTTGGAGAAGATATTTTTGGTGGAGAAGATATTTTGGAGAAGATATTGTTGGTGGAAGATTGGAGAAGTTTGGAGAATTTGGTGGAAGGAAAGAAAAAGGAAAAAGGAAAAGAAAATGAAAAAAGGAAGATATTTTCTTGAAAGAAAAAGTGAAAACAATTAGAGTGGCGGATTCCCGGGATTCGGCTGCGAATGCGGAAAACTTTCGGAAAAATACCGAAATCGTCCCGAAATCAAGTATCTCAGAACGACCCGCAAAAATTCTCAAAAATCAAAAATATTATGCTAAGACTCATGGTGAAATTCGTTTCAAGAAATTCTTTATAGGTTTGAATTAAAAATCTTGGAATCGGCCGCCAGTATCGATCGACGCCAGAACTGGCAAAAATCCGATAAATTCTGAAAATTCCCAAAAAATGAATTAAGGTAGTAAATATTATTCTAAGTAGATATATAAAAGCGGTTTCTCAAAATTTGATCCCAGTTATAAATTAAAAATCCAGGAATAAACCAGCGGTACCGATTAATCCCGATTTTAGAGTGTTTATAAAAATAATTCAGAAAAAATCTGAAAAATTATGAAAAATCTAAAATATTTGGAAACAGTGTTTAAAACTAAAATTGACCCAATTTGATTGTCAGAGAGATCAAATCACGCAGTACCTTCCATTGCAAGAGAAAATAATAAATAATAAAAAAATCAGGATACGCATCTGAGTACGTATTCTGAGGATGGGATGTTACAGCTTTAACACAAGAAGCCTGTTGAGGAAGTTGTGAAGGTCAGTGAGGTGTACAAACATGATAATGATCCTCAGTGTCTGGATGAAGTGATTAGAAATTATTTGGCTACACATACAACTCATGTGGAGTCAGTTGAATCTTATTGTGAAGATGAATGTGACAATGATGAATTTTTGTTTCAAGAGAAATTTGAGGATGAATTTTCTAAGTTCTGTGAAAAGACAAATGTTGAGGAGCAGAAAATTGCATCCACTCATATGGAGAAAATGGAACACACTGATCAAAATTGTGAGAATGCCTAAATGGATAATGAGCCTTTGTTTCTTGATGAGCTTTTTGTTGAAGAGTATGATCACAATGATGAGAAAACATGTGTTGAGGATCTTGAGTTTAGAGTTCCCTTTGAGAAAACAAAACTCGATTTGAGTATCTTCACTTTCGATGAGCCAAATAATGATCATACTTTTCAAAACTTGATTCAAGAATCTCTAATTAATCAAAGCTTTGAAACCCTATTTGAAGACGAACTCATATATCTGAATGAATCGGTTAGGGATGCTTTGGTATTTACACACCTCCAAAGAAAATTGTTGATTTAAGTTTTGAGGTGATGTTTGAGGATGTGCTTAAATTCATAGATAATCATATTGTGGACACTCCAATTATATCGTGTAAAAATGATGAATTTGTGAGGAGGTATGGAAAGAAGAGAAGGAAGAGATGGAGGAAAGTGATGAACAAGATGGAGAGGATGAAATTAAAAATAACAAAAAGATTAAACTCTCCACTTTGTCCATTAAAGAGAACCCATTGGAATGATGGGAAGAGAGCTCGAGGGTATAGACCTAGAAAGATCTAGGTGTGGGGGAGTTGTGAAATTGTACATATGTAAATATTTTTTTATTTTTATTTATTTATTATTTTTTTTGTTGAGTCTTTTTATTTCTCTTTTAATTAGTTGAGTCAGTTTTAGTGAGTCTTTTATTTCTCTTTCTCTAACCTATGTGTCGAGTTTATTACAAGTGATACAGGATAAGCAAGGAGGCATCCACCTCACACAAGGAGAATTTTTGTTGCTTCGACAGCTTGATTTTCTAGTGCACTGTGAGTTCTAGCATACTGTTCATATTTCTATATCTCTTTTATGCTTGGATTGCATGGTCATCATGATTGTGTGCATATTGTGGATGCGTAAATTACATGCTACATTATTTTTATCTCTGTATTCATTTTTTTTTATGCATGAGGACATGGCACAGTTTAGGTGTGGGGGGAGATACACATTTTTTTTTCTTTTATGAGTCCTTTTTTTTATTTTGTTTTGATTTTAGGGTTTTTTTTAATTTCTTTACTTTATTTTCTTTTAGTAGTCTTAAAAAAATTTTGAAAAAAAAAATTGAAAATTTTCTGCAAATGATTAACTAGTATGTGAGTGATTTAGTATCCATGAGTGGATTTTAAGGGTAAGATCAAAATGAAAGAATCATAAAGTCTTAAAATAAAGATTAGAATCTAAAACGGACATACCATCTAAACTTAAAAAAAAAAGATTTATTATATAGTAAAATAGATATTAATAAGTCTTGTCTTGTGGCCTCAGTTGCTTGAGTAATTAAGTCCGTAGGAGTGTTTTTACACTTATTGCCCTAAGACTATCTGGTTTGGGAGCATTGGCCCAAAGCTCGCTACATGGGTAGCTGAGAAAGCCTAATAGGACAAGATACTATAAAAATATAATAATTTTGATTATCAATTAGCTAGGTATCTTGGCCTCAGGAAGCCTTGGTATCTACGCGAAAGATAGTTAAAAAATTTCTTAAAAAAAAAGAAAAAAAGAAAAAAAAGAAAAGAAAGAAAAGAAAAAAAAGTATGAGAGTTGTAATTAAATATTCCCAAGCTTAAGAACTATATCACGATCACGGTGTACATAGGATCTGAAACTTAGGACATGTGGTGTAAAGTTTTGGATTTGAGACTTTATGTTATAGCCGATATGATTTCTTGAATTAAGGTTTACTTAAAAATGAAACTCATAAAAATTGATGATCTTGCTAGCTAGTTTACAAAAAAAAAAAAGAAGAAGATTTGTTTCTCTTTTCTTGATTTTCAGTTATCCTTATTTTACTTTTATTTATTTCTTAATCTCTAACTTTCTTGGATTTTGTGGGTGTAATCCGTTGAAAACCCTCACGAGACAAAACTCGTCCTCTAGAGGTAACCTAGGGGTTTAACGGCTTGTTGCACATGCTAAGTGCAATCGTGATTCCTACGAAAGTGAGTTAGGGTAGTTAGTAGTTTTTCTTTTTCTTTTTATTAGTTTTGCTCGAGGACTAGCAAATAATAGGTGTGGGGGTATTTTATCAGCACGATTTTATATTATTTTTATGCTCCTAATTATCTATTATTTGTATATAAATAATGCTACTCGGGTATAGTTGATTGAACTTTTACAGGAAACAGGTAAAAGAAAGAGAAAGAGGAATCCGGTTACTTTCAGCAATAAAACAACTCAATTTGTAAAAGATTGAGGTTGCTTTCCAAATATGTTGCGGTATTTTGATCATAACTTGAGCTACAGGACTCTGAACGAAATCATTCAAGATGCTACGGAAAGATAATTCAAAGAGCTACAACTTTTATGTTGAAAGATTTTACTGATTCATCCATTTACCTGCCCGTAAAAGTCAAAAACGTTCTGCTACTGTCATTGGATCAGATCTGAGTGCAATTATGAAATGTTGAGGGGGTTGAATAATAATTTTTCTCTTACGATATTCTTACTCCAGATTTGACTTGTAACTGAGATGGAAAGGAGAACATTTGTGAGAGTGAAATTTTTAGAGAAGATGTGATAATAGCATTTTCATTGGCTTATAAAAGCTAATGAACCCTAGGATCATGGGGGGCTTCTTTTCTAGGTTTTTATTTTTTAGAATTTTTTTTCCTACTTGAAACTTGTGCGAAGATAATCAAGCCTTGAATTTTGGTCACTTTCTCAATTTTTTGCAATTCTTCAGAAGTTATTTTCTTCCCAAGGGGCTGATTTTATTTTAAGCCGAATTTTCTTTATTTAGAGTTTTCTTTGTTTCTTAAAAAAAAAAAAATTAAATAGGCGCCTCCAGAGAGGCGCCATGGGAGAAGGCGCCTACAGAGGTGCCATTGAAGGCAGCCAATCATGGTGGAGTGCCATGCACGGGGTCCACTTTAGGCCTGCACGCAACAGCAATCCAAGGGAGAAAGTAAGTTTCATTTCAATGTGAGGTTTTGATTAATTAATACTTGTATTTTTTTTCCTTTAATTCTAATTAAATTTTATTAGTGATTAATTGAATCTTATTAACTTTTAGTGTTAATGTTTTGTCAGTTCATTGTTGTGCTAGCAAGTTAATCATGTGTACCTAATTTCGAGTGCCTAGGGGAGATGAACTTAAACTAGATTATCTTGTGATTACTCGTTACATCCCCTGTCTAGGTCTGTACACTCACCAATTGACCTACCACTTTTAGGAGATTAATTTCTAAAACCACTGGGAATTTGACAGGATATGTATCAGGGGTTAATGGTCCATACTTAGGGTTTTGTTGCCTTTATATTATTTATTTAATTTAGTTAATTTACCTTTGATGGATCATGTAACTGGATAATACTCTGTACTTAGATCTAGTGTTTAGACTTACTTTGCCTATTAGAAGTAGAGATTTGGTGAGTAACAACATATCAGTGTGGAGACCGAGATTGACTACTTGATGCTAGTTTAGGGGATTCGACCCTAGGTGCTTGACTTTTCTTTTATTATAATTAGTTCAAATAACCCACAAACTCACAAAATTTTTGATCAATTCGTCTAGAAGTGTCGAAACCATAAGAACCAACTGTCCCTGTGGATCGATCCTCAAGTGCTACATCGAACGACCGTGCGCTTGCGGTAATTTTAAAACGAGGTGACAGAATCTCCCCATCAAAACACTTATAAAGGTGAGAAATTTTGCTCTTGAAATTCTTGTCCAAAACTAGCCAAGGAATGGGGTATTTATAACCCCAATCCAAATCTGCCCGTTGGCAGCTGGAAAGGGCAGAATTGCCCTTCCGGTCGATCGCCCGGTCGACCGGCCCAACGGTCAGATTTCTGACCGTTGTGCCACCGGTCGACCGAGACTGGGTACAGAGAGCAGAGCTTTATGTCGGTCGACCGGCCCGGTCGACCGGGGCCATTTCTAGAGAGCAGAGCTTTCTGGACGGTCGACCACCCGGTCGATCGGCCCATCAGCCCTGGCTGTGTGCACGTTCTGTGCACGTCGGTCGGCCGGTCCGGTCGACCAATTTCTGCCTCGGTCGACCAGCCCGGTCGACCGGCAGACAGCCTGGTCGAACTAATTAGGGATTTAAAAACTTGGGTTTTTATCTTTAATTAAATCCCATAAAATCACATAAATTCCACAAAAATCAGTTCTTATTATATCTTTGAAATACAAATATGTGCGATAAAAATTCAACAGATATTTTAAACAATTTGAACCATTTTTGTGTTCTTGAAAATTTGCCTTAAACCAAAATTCGTATTTTTCAAAAATAGGATTTTTGAAATGGAAATCTGATTTTCCCAAAACACATGTAAATACAAAAACATGATATTGAAAGAACTTTTAAGCATTTTGAATATAGATAGAATCCAATATACATGTAAAGAATTTATATCTATGTTTTTGACTTAAAAACCAAGATCGGTTTAAAGCGAAAACAAAAACATGAAACTTTAAGTTGAAAACATGTGTGTGTTGTGAACTTGAGCATATCAATACCATCTAATCTTTACAATGAGATCTAAACAAACTATACTAAAATAAACCAATGTCTTCTTATATAACTCCGTCTCCAAGTCGACTCGATCCAAACGTGATCCACTGAGTTTGACTCCAACAGAGTGCTAGATGTGAACTTGACGCTCGAGCTCTTGAATCACCATATGAAAGCTCCAAAATACCTTTGTTGAAGCTAATCACCTACTAATATCTTGATTAAATATCTGAAACTAAATATTACAAGATTATTAGTAAATTATAACTAAATGAGTTAATCATCATCAAAACTAGAGTAAAGGGCCTCTGGGCCAACAATCTCCCCCTTTTGATGATGACAAAACTCATGGAGTTATATATGCATGGATTAAGTTAAGCTTCAAAGAAGCTCCCCCTTAACTCATGCATAGCAATAAACAATAAGATATTCAATGAATGCTCAACATAAATATGCATAAAATGATATTTGATACCAATGAACTAAACATGCTCATGATACCAATTTGAAAATAAACATATTCTTAAAACAATGTTGCTCTTAATACCAACAAAAGCTCTTAATACCAACAAAATAACAAAAGATGCTCTTGATACCAATACCAACAAAAGATGCTTTTGATACCAATGATAAAAGATAACAAATTTAAACACATATGCATATAAAACTCCAAAATATCCCTCCCCCTTTTTGTCAATTCATCAACAAAGGGGTTCAAACAATAAAGAGCATAAACAATATTTTTCTCCCTTTTTGCATCAATCAAACAATAAAGGTATATATGTTATATACATTCATGAAGAGGAGAGACGTGAAGTTAACTCCCCCTGCAAACATGCATATATATGAAAAGAGATGACTTAAACCTTAACCGCATAAAGCATAATATGCAATGTATAAAAGGAGATGTGAAGCTCCTACTACACACGTGTACTACATACCAAAGAAAGATCAATCACTTCAATATGACATATACTCAACATGAATCTATATATAGAGAAGATTTTAAGCTTCCCTTGCATATAAGTAATACAAATTAAAACATTTTGATACCAATTGAATGATATATCAATTTAGCATGAAGGTATATATCGAAACATCATGATTCCAATTTATGATACCAATTGAAAATAAACAAAACATTTTGAAGAAACCAACAAAAATTTTGATATCATTGAAAGATATAAACATATAGGTAATCTTGATACCAATTGTAAAAATTAGTACCAATTGAAAATATTTTACACTTTTGATACCAATTGAAAAATATAAACCAATCTTTTTGGTTAAACACTAAAGTCATTTTGCAATAGAGATACCAAAAGAGAATACTATCAATTTAAGATTCTTGATACCAATATTAGAAATGAAATATATACCAATTGAAAATAATTTTCATTAGGAGCATAGAAAACCAAATGAAAACTATGATATCATTTTTCACAATAAAGAGTGGGAGTAAGATATCAAAGGTAAACAAAACCGATTGAAAAGTGAAATATGAATTTTTCTCCCTTTCATGAAATACTAATGAAAACGATATATAAGCTTGTATAAGATACCAATTTAAAGATAATTATCATTACGGACTAAATCAAGCTTAGCATAACCAAATTTATGCTCAAAGATATAAAGATATAGTAAGCACAATCAAAACACATATATATATGTATGAAAATATAAATACCAATCGAAATTGATACTATTTGAAGTTGAAGCATACATATATAGAAACAAATATGAGTATATAAAATAGATATCAATTGTGAAACTAATTGAAAACCCAATAAGGATCAAGTGTATAACTCATACTCCCTACCACCCATTTCATGCACATGTTTAAATAGATTTTCAATAATGCATACAAGGTATGGTCGCCCAACTAACCGCTCTTCTATGGGTAGGGATTTTCAAAAATAAGTTTAAAAATAGTTTTAGTACAATTGAAAACTCTACCAAAATGAAGAATACGCAACTAGTTATATGATAAAATTGCAAACTAGTACTTCAAGTTAGGAATAAAATAAGAGAATATCCATGAAATATGAAAATCACATGATCATCAAACACTCAAACGTCAATAAGCACATAAAGTCTCATGAAAACAAATTACGAGTAAACAAGAAGTAAAGTGAGTGTATAAGAGTTATGTGAAAAACATAATCATGAAAATAGGAAATAAGCTCAATGTGAAATTCCTTTATAAACGAAAACACGAAAATCATTAAAATTTAATTTTCAATAATACAACTTCAAGGCATATGTATGTTTTGTACAAACTAGAGTATACATACATATCCAAACATGAACGAGTCCACAAAATATATGCATAAAGGCAAGTGGCTCAAAATTGTATATGTATAACTATTAGTTTAGACAAAATAGACATATACATAAAGTTAATCACAAACATGAAAAACATGCACAAAAATAGGGAATACAAGTCAAAATACATGAATCATCAAAATTAGGCTATACTAGTACATATAATGAGTACAAATGAGCAATCAAGTACAAACATCTAATAATCAATTTGTGGCTCATTAGTTGTACAAGCATATACACAAGTTTTAATGAAAAATTACATTTACACATGTAATCAAAACATGAAGCATAGAAACAAAACATAAATATGATCATTATATGAATGCACATGTTTAGAGTCATGATATACATGATAGCTAAACTAAAGTTAGAACACAAAAGTAATAATCTATATGAACATGGGTTTAACTCAAATATTATACATGTATGTCACAAATCTAATTATCATGCATTTATCATAATAATTATGAAACATCAAACATGCTAAAATCAACAATGGAAGCATGTAAACATAAATGGGAGTTAGAGATCGTTACCAAAATCATGAGGGTACATCTCTAAGTCTCCAAACCAATGCAGTCCTCCCACCAAACTCCCCTTGAAAGTAATGCAACCAAAATAGTTACCATTAAGCTCGGAACGCATCCACCTCAAGACACCATCACTCTCATGTCAAGTGAGAGCCCACACCTACATCAAATAAAATAGGAGTGGACTTTGGTACCCCTACTCTTTTGGGTTCATGGGGGTTAGCTCCTTTCCTAACCCAAATAAACTTATTTGCTAAATTTTCATCATGTACTCTATCATAACAAAACTTAGCAAGGTGGCCCTTACAGTGTTTACAAGTGTACACATGAGCATACAAAGTGTTATGAGTATGAACATCAGGAGCGTGTGTATGCCGTGGTTTATGTGCATGCATATTTGGAACTTGTTTCTTTCGAAATATGGATTCCAACCGTGTGTGGTCAATGCACATTGGCTCAAGTGGAGCCCAAACGATCAACACTCTTCTTAAGCATACAAATATCATTTTCAATGTTAGAAGAAGAGGTATATGCAATAGATGCACTAGGTGGTGAAGCTATACTAGCATGGCAAACATGAGAATCTATATCATTTCTCAAAGAATATTTTTCTTAGAAACCAAATCTAAGTCCTTTGAAATTAAAGTTATTTTCATTTTCAAAGATTCATTCTCTTTTATAACAAATTAAGTTTTGAAGTTAAAGTCTCATTTTTCTTCAAATCAGTTTTGATTTTTAAAATTTCATTTTTTTTTCGGGCAAGATCAAGTTGGGATTTAAGTGAGTCACGTTCACTTGAAATCTCATCCCTCTCTTGCAAAACCAAATCAAGTTTAGAAGACAAATTTTCATTTCTTTGTTAAGTCCAAAACTTTTCTTTTTCAATGTTTTATAATTTTTTTATAATTTTTCACAAACAATAGAAAGTTCTTCATTTAAAGCATCGACATCAAATAAATCATCGCCGGAAGAACTAGCACAATCATCTAGTTGAGTTTCCGAATTTACCTCAAGGAAGTCATTCCCTTGGACCATATAGCAATGTTGTTCGGATTCTCCTCCACTAGATTCCATCTCGACATGATTCGTCTTTTGGAGCGCAGGAGAGGTCAACGTGTTCCATACTGCAAAGGTGGAATCATAATGAGAAACTAAACACAAATATTCTTTGTTAAGCGTGCTTCTAAGTGCCGTTTGGGCTTGTGCATTGGCCTCTATATGCTTGCTATTACCAAGATAGGATTTCTTTGTAGCGGCAAGAAAAACATGCAAACCTAGGATTTTTAGGTACATGGACATCCTAGCATTCCAAACAACAATATTGGAAGTATCAAACATGGGAGGAGTCGTATAGTCCATGATTGTGTGTAAACAAATAAGTGTGAAAATGCAAATACTAGATTAGCAACCAAGATCTCACTCATAGGTGGTTAAACCTAATATCAGGAGCATAGGCTCTGATACCAATTGAAAGTACACCTAGAGGGGGGTGAATAGGTGTACGGCTAATCTAATGACAAATAATGCAGAAATAAAAACTTAATGCAACACACTTAGTGTAACCAAAGAGTGTAGCCGAATTCCCGGTGAAGGGCTCTGGACTAACTTCTCTTGATTCCTCTGAATAAGAGTTTAGGTGCTATATGAAGCTCTCTTGGTTAAACACAAGTGAGGCACACAACAAACACAACCAAGCATAAAAGTATGAATGAACAATATGAATGATGCAAGGCACAATATAAATGAGAGAGAGTTAAGAGAAAGTGAATCAAACGCAAACGCAAAGATATATTTCGAGGTTCGAGCACCCAGCTCTACGTCTCCGCCTTCACACAGAAGGATTTCAACTAACTCGTCCACACAAGACTTCCCACACAGGGAACCTCTACTGAGGATTTGGGTATATACAAACTGGGAGTACACAACTCCTCACTCAACCAATACAACCTCTCACTAGAGGCAAGGCACAAAGCCAAATAAGATCAACCTCACAATTGAGGATAGACGCAAAGCCAACACCAACAACAATCACCTCACACTTGAGGATCCCAACTCAATCTCCACCTCTCACTAGAGGGATACAAACACCACTTCAACAATCACCTCTCACTAGAGGGATATCACAATGAATTGAAGTTTACAACTTGGTGGTCCCTCTGAACCAGAAACCAATTCTTTCTCACAAAACAATGATCCTATAGATAGGATAGATAGATAAGCTCAAGTGTGAAAAATAAAGAGTTTAGAAATAAAAAACACAAAAAAAAACTCTTGGGAAAACTTCTAGAATATAATGGAAATGAAGATCAAAAATCAATCCCAAAGACTTCTCCTTTTCTTGATTTTTCCAACCCTTTAAATCAAATAAAGATAAAATCTTTAAACCCAAAACTCTTTTAAAAACTTGTATTAATACACTTATAAAGGTGAGAAATTTTGCTCTTGAAATTCTTATCCAAAACTAGCAAAGGAATGGGGTATTTATAGCCCAAATCTAAATCTGCCCATTGGCAGCTGGAAAGGACAGAATTGCCCTTCCGGTCGACCGCCGATCGACCAGCCCAATGGTCAGATTTCTTACCGTTGTGCCACCGGTCGACTGGCCCGGTCAACCGAGACTGGATACAAAGAGTAGAGCTCTCTGCGGTCGACCGGGGCCATTTCCAGAGAGCAGAGCTCTCTGGACGGTCGACCGGCCGGTCGTCCGACCCACAAGCCCTGGCTGCGTGCATGTTCTGTGCACGTTGGTCGACCGGTCCGGTCGACTGACAGACAGCCTGGTCCAACTAATTAGGGATTTAAAAACTTGGGTTTTTCTCTTTAATTAAATCCCATAAAATCACATAAATTTAAAAAAAATCAGTTCTTATTATATCTTTGAAATACAAATATGTGTGATAAAAATTCAACACTTATTTTAAACAAATTGAACCATTTTTGTGTTCTTGAAAATTTTCCTTAAACCAAAATCTGTATTTTCCAAAAAATAGGATTTCTGAAATGGAAATCCGATTTTCCCAAAACACATGTAAATACAAAAACATGATATTGAAACAACTTTTAAGCATGTTGTATATGGATAGAATCCAATATACATGTAAAGAATTTATATCTATGTTTTTGACTTAAAAACCTAGATCGGTTAAACCGAAAACTAAAACATGAAACTTTAAACTGAAAACATGAGTGTGTTGTGAACTTGAGCATATCAATACTATCTAATCTTTATAATGAGATCTAAACAAACTATACTAAATAAACCGACGTCTTCTTATAGAACTCCGTCTCCAAGTCGACTCGATCCAAACGTGATCCGCAGAGCTTGATTCCAACAGAGTGCTCGATGTGAACTTGACGCTCGAGCTCTTGAATCACCATGTGAAAGCTTTAAAACACCTTTGTTGAAGCTAATCACCTACTAATATCTTGATTAAATATCTGAAACTAAATATCACAAGATTATTAAAAATTATAACTACATGAGTTAATCATCATCAAAACTAGAGTAAAGGGCCTCTGGGCCAACAATGTCCCCCTTTTTGATGATGACAAAACTCATAGAGTTATATATGCATGGATTAATGTTAAGCTTCAAAGAAGCTCCCCCTTAACTCATGCATAGTAATAAACAATAAAGATATGCAATGAATGCTCAATATAGATATGCATAAACATGCATAAAAAAAGGAAATAAAACGAACATGATCTTTTAGACTAATGAAATAAACATGCTTTTGATACCAATTTTAAAAAAAACAGGTTCTTAAAACAATGTTGCTCTTGATACCAATACAACAATAAAAGATGCTCTTGATACCAATACCAACAAAAGATGCTTTTGATACCAATGGTAAAAGATAACAAATTTAAAGAAACTTGCATAAACAAACATGCATATATCAAACTCCAAAATATCCCAACAAAAGATGCTTTTGATACCGATGGTAAAACATAACAAATTTAAACAAACATGCATAAACAAATATGCATATATCAAACTCCAAAATATCTCTCCCACTTTTTTTCAATTCATCAACAAAGGGATTCAAACAATAAAAGGCATAAATAATTTTTTTCTCCCTTTTTGAATAAAACAAACAATAAAGTATATATGCTATATACATTCATGAAGAGGAGAGACGTGAAGTTAACTCCTCATGCATACATGCATTTATATGAAAAGAGATGACTAAACACTAACCACATAAATCATAATATGCAATGTATAAAAGGAGATGTGAAGCTCCTACTACACACGTGTACTACATACCAAAGAAGGTCAATGACTTTAATATGACATACATTTCGTCTCCAAGTCGATCCGAACTTGACTCCAACCGAGTGCTAGATGTGAACTTGACGCTCGAGCTCTTAAATCACCGTAACACCTTTATTGAAGCTAATCACCTACTAATATTTTGATCAAATATCTGAAACTAAATATCACAAGATTATTAGTAAATTATAACTACATGAGTTAATCAACATCAAAACTAGAGTGAAAGGCTTCTGAGCCAACATCTTGTATTCGTACCGATCTTCTGTCGGTACCATTTTTCTATGTTCGTATTGATCCCCTGTATCAGTACCGTTTCTTGTATTCGTGCTGATCCCCTATATCAGTGCCATTTTCCTGTATTGATATATATGATAGTGATATCCATCTTGCTTTTACTTGACACCTGATTCCTACTTGTTATCACCAAACATCTGCTTGATATCACTTACCACCTGCCATGACCTAAAATCTTGACATATCCTGATATATTTATGCCCGTGCAAACCATACTTCTGAGACACCTGTACTTCTGACATTCCTAACATGCTCCTGCTCATTCCCATATACTGATAATTATCTAATAAACTATAAAAAATCTAACTTACATCGGGTAAGGGAAAACTGATGAACTTCAGTGGCGAATATGTTTGCAGTGGTATTAGGTATGTTATAAAACTTAAACTTCCAGATCTACCTAAGGGCCTCCAGGTGTCCGAGGGGACCGCTGGCTCCCTACTCCTGTTGCATTCCTGAATGGGCATACAATAAGTCCCACCTTCCTGTTTGCCTAGCGGCAGGTTTCAGGTCACCATCGAAACATCCTGGGTCGTGTTCCTGGGTATGTAAGAGACCTACTATAAAAATAACCCATCGATTTCATCATTAGTTTCCATTAACAATCTTGACTTACTCATATATGGATGTATGTGGGATGGGACGTACTCTTGTACACATATTTAGATATATGGGTCGGACGAGCAATAATAAAAGATACTAATATTCATTGTACTGTTTTGCATTACGGGTTGTATACTTTTAGATTAAGACGACTAGGGGTAGATATATATATATATATATATATATATATATATATATATATATATTATATATATATATATATATATATTATATATATATATATTATATATAAGGGTTTTCTTATTTGGATAATTCCTTCGATGTACTAAATCTATGAAGCCGTAAATCGGGCTTGTACGTCTAGTTTTGCTTATATTCGATATTATCAATTTATCGGCTTTATCGGTTTTGATGTTATTTTCTTAGTTTAGGAGACAATTTAGATTATATGAACTCAGGATATGGTGACGTAAGGTATAGGGTATATATATGAGGATTTTCTTGTTTGGATTATTCATTCGACATACTAACCTCACGATTGGTAATTTGGCCTTATATAACTGGTTTTACCACATTTACTTTACCTACCGTCTCCTTACTTAGTCTTTATGTTTGTGGTCATGAAACGATTTTCAATGCATGCTTTTGACTCGGATTTATCTATACACAAGTGCTTTTCTATGCACGCCACGTGACATTCACCACACCAATCATTGGCGAGTTCTGACTTCCCTGGACCTATATGTTCAGATCCCGAAGCTTGGAGCTTGCGGATTCTTCCGGTTGATTATCAGAGATGCGCAGAGGAAGCGTGGATTTTCCGCACACCGTTTGAAGCCCTATCCTTCCAAACCCCTTCTCATCTCCCGAGTTTTCTTTTTGTTACTCGTGAGCATCTTTTGTACAGTTCATACATGTATATCTCTTTGTATCCTCGATTTTTTCCCTGTCGGTGATATAATATTCTTGTAATATTGTGTCATATTTTGTGATAACTTTAAAATTGTACTCATATGCTAGAATGTATAACACACTATGTACTTTTGTACTCTGATTCCTACGTATACTGATGCTTAGAGCATATATATGGGAGGGTACTTTTTGAAATCACACCTAGAGAGGGTGAATAGGTGTAATGCTATTCAATGCAAAAATTAAAAATGAGATGATATAACGATCACTCAAAGTAAGATTAGATACCGTATACCCTGTGATGGGCTCTGAACTTCTTCCTCGTGATTCCTCAAAATAAGAGTTTGAGGTGCACAATGCAATCTTTTTGTAAGAGTATAGATCGATAATATAAGAATGAATGAATAGAAAATAAAGGACAAAAGTAAACCAATCGCAAATACAGAGATTTGTTTCGACGTTCGAGCACCCAGGTCTACGTCCCCTCCTTCACCCAGAAGGATTTCTGATCCATTAGAATTTTCACAAAGGATTACAATCACTAGGGAGTACCCAACTCCTCAATCACACTCCTCTAGTCCAGAGGTAGTGTAGCTACAAGTACAATACTCACTTGGTGATCAAAAGACCATAAACTCTCTTTTGAAAAACTTTTTTTACAAAACCCTAGAGAATAATATATAGGATTGAAGTTCAAGGTTTGTAAGTGAAAATAAAACAAAGTAGAAGAGAGATTTGATTCAAAAACTTCAGAAGTAAATCAGAGATTAGAGCACAAAAACTGAGAGTAAAACACTTCTTTCAAGAATACTCAAATTTTGAAATCTTTACAATAACTGTTGTGATTCACCTCAACCCCAACCACCGCTATATATAGGATTTAGGGAGGAATTTAAGGGTAAATATCTATTTGGACTAAGCAGGTATAATTAGACCAAAATCCAGCCTAAAACCACATTTTAAGACAAAACCACATTTCAAAACATGTTTAAAAAACTAAATGCCTCACACGGTCACCAGCCGGTTTATCGGTTTTCAAAAATT